>OZ030396.1:35957352-36180540 GCA_964023965.1 Melinopterus prodromus | reverse complement strand
ATTTATCTCACAAGTGCCGAAAGTAAGGAATAGCGCGACGAGCAGTGATGCGGCGCGTTGCCGATGGCGCAGCGTCGCCGTCGCATGTGAGCGAGTCGCGCTATGTAGTTTTCGGCAGAAGTGACATCAACGTTTTTTGTGTTGCTTTTTGAGAAATACGTATTTTAAAAAATCAAAAATGGTTTTGTTTCTGTATAGGAAATGTTAGATTGATACCACTTCTACGAAACGTCAAGTTTAAAAAGCTAATTCAAATTCTGACAGATTTATATTCGTTCATGTCACTGTAGATGTCACATCCGTACCAACATACTAAAATATAACTACACTCATCGCTATACTTTATTTATAATTTTCTCAATTTATCGTTTTTACAATCAGATATAACAACGGGTTAATATTTCTTTTCAACAAACAATCAAGTTGGTGATCTTATTTTATTTGAATTTTGTATTTTGTACTTTGCTGCACTAGAGCGGCTACGTTTCATAGCGGTTCTCCAACCTGATGAAATCAGCTGTTTTCGAGTGTGACAGCCATATACATTTCTGTGGTGACAGTACAAAAAAATATTTGTCAAAATCCTGGCTACTACCTATGTAGTTTCATACCAATGCAAATGCGACCGATCTCGATCAAATAGAATTTGCTCTTGCAGCTAAACTATGAACTAATAAACTACCAAAAAATTTCATAAGCATAAATTATTCAAAATTTCCTCTACTTTAATTTATTATTTAACTATTTTGACGAAATTACAGAAATGGCAGCTCATTTGCAAAATCCTTGAAAAATGCTTAGAGGAAACGGCCAGTTCCTTTGGACCCTTTTGAACCAAAAGCTTTTCAGCTCTAAGTTTCATCATAAAACTTCTAAATACGCACTTTCGTCCCGATACCTTTAGTAGTTTCTCCGGAATCGTCGTCACAAAAATCTGGTACACACATACACACATACACACACACACACACACACACACACACACACACACACACACACACACACAGACATTTTTTTGTACCTTGGTCAAAAATGTTCAGGGGACCCAAAAAGACCTATTTCCGCTAAAATCCCAATTTTTTTTTTTCGGCATGATTACAATACTTTACCATACTGCGTATGATAAAGTAAAAAGGGAATTCAAATTCTGACAGATTTATATTTGTTCATGACACATCCCTACCAACATATTAAAATAAAACTACACTCAGCGCTATACTTTATTTATAATTTTCTCAATTTATCGTTTTTAGAATTAGATATAAAGACGGGTGGATATTTCGTATCAACAAACAATCAAATTGGTGATCTTATTTTATTTGAAATTTGTATTTTATAATCTGCCGCACGTTCCATAGTGGTTCTCCAACCTCTGATGAGATCAGCCGTTTTCGAATGTGACAACACAAAACATATTTGTCAAAATCCTGGCTACTATGTAGTTTCCTATTAATGCAGATGCGACCGATCTCGATCAAATAGAATTTGCTCTTGCAGCTAAACTATGAATTTTACCAAAAAATGTCATAAACATAAATTATTCAAAATGTCCTCTAGTTTAATTTATTATTTAACTATTTTGACGAAATTACAGAAATGGCGGCTCATTTGCAAAATCCTTGAAAAAGGCTTAGAATAAACTACCAGTTCCTTTGGACCCTTGTGCACCAAAAGCTTTTCAGCTCTAAGTTAGGTCATGAAACTTCTAAATATGAACTTTCGTCCCGATACCTTTAGTAGTTTCTCCGGAATCGTCGTCACAAAAATCTGGTACACACATACACACATACACACACACACACACACACACACACACACACACACAGACATTTTTTTGTACCTTGGTCAAAAATGTTCAGGGGACCCAAAAAGACCTATTTCCGCTAAAATCTCAATTTTTTTTTTCGGCATGATTACAATACTTTAGCATACTGCGTATGATAAAGTAAAAATAAGAAAATAATTTAGATTTAACTTGTTCGTGATCCCGGGATTTAGACTTACAAACCCGGGATCCCGAAAAACCTCATTATTTGTCGGGATCCCGGGATTGGAAGCCCTAGTCTGTATACGGCACCATTTAATAATGGAATATAATTTAATTTATCCGTTATAATTTTGGGTAAAACATTATCATCAAAATATAAATGATTTTACCTATAAAGTTTGATACCTTTCGTGTACTACCTGGACGTCCTTTGCATACCTCCGTTTGAGAACCCCTGAGCTAAACTATTAATTTTCTATGGCAAAGATTTCGGCTTAGTAATTTACCAGAATTTACAGCTAAATCATGATGGCGTTAAATAGATACGCAGGCGCACAAAAAAATAATGGCCTTCAGGTTATCTCTCTTTTTGGCAAGCTTCTCAGCCCAATAGCCACAACAATAATGCACCTACCTTCGCAACATTTCGGCAGACTAAGAATTGTGAAAGTGTCCGAACTTTTCGCCGCCTTGATCCTAATTCTCGAGCCGCCCATCCGACCTATCGTTTTCTTTTTCCATTCATCCTGTTTGCCGAATTGCAGACTGCAATTATTGTCCCATTTCTGGTGCATTGGTGAAAGTTTAGTATTTACGAACACGACACGGCGCACAAGTTATTCGTTCTTAGCGAATCTGATATTTATGGTCTTTTAAAGTTGCTTAATATGCTCAAGAACAAGACCGGCATGTTTCGTCAAAATAACAAATTTTCAATCCTTTTAAAAGTCGATATACTGTGTCCTCACGGGACGTTGGATCATATAATCCCAACTTTTGTTATTAATAGAGATAGAAAGTTGGCTAAATGGGTAAAGTAGTGCATACTTATATGCTCTTTCATAATCTGTTCAGCAAACAGTTGAATTCCTATTGGTTTCCAAGCTATTTTGAAAAAAAAACAAAAGAATTATTTTTTAATTATTGTATTCTTTTAGTTAAAAATACCGCAGTTAGAAAAATATGTTTCATCAAACCATAATATTGTTTTATAAATTCTGGGTTTACAACAATTTCTTTCAACAGATGGGTAGATATCACATTATTTCGCAAAACGTCTTCCATGGCACCATGCGATTTTCAGCAATTCTCGAAGTGTACAACTTTCAGTCAATTCTATTATCTTATTGTAATCAAAACATGGCATGTGGCATACCAAATTAGCCAGAAAGAAATGATGAATCCAAACATGAATAAAACCAATATGGCGTCCATTAGAAAAACAAAAGTTTCGATTGTTTCTGGCGAATCCATTGGCGAAAAAGATGTTAAACTGACATAATCAAACTGTAGACAAAACAGTGCCTTTACAATGCTTTTTTAAAGGGATCACAAATAAAGAAGTTATGATCATTATAAAAAATTACATTTTTTGGCATATTTTTCCAAAATAGCTTATCTACTAGTTTAGCACAAATATATGTAAATTGCTTTTATTTGAATGATCAAATGTCAAGTTTAAAACATTTAAAAGTATTGAAATAACAAAAAAAAAATACGTAGTACTGCTTCAATTACGTCTTCAATTGTAATTCAGGCTTATTTTTTTTTATTTTCGGGTTAATTTCGGCTTCTCATGTTCATAGGACCTGGTTTGCTTACTTCTATGAGATTTACACGGTGTTGAAATATCAGGACATATTTGTGAGTTTTAGGGTTTTTTTATTATCAATTTTTCATAAAAGCTTTTTCAGTAGAAAGTTTCTGTATTGTTCTAAACCTAAAAATCATACATTATAATGCAATTATCTGCTTGCGTGTACAGGGCGTTACGACAACTATGAAAACACTGAAGAGTAAAGTAGCTTTAAGTACAAAACTATGCAAAATGTTATTTGAAAAAAACTTGAAATTGTAAGAGGTCTTTAAATGAAAATAATACAAGAGCATGCCGAAATATGTATTTGAAAAAGTATTTAAAAAAATCAATAGAAGGCATTAAATATGAAATTATAGTCACCTTCGATCTTTATTTAATACTGTCTATTATTTCTAAACACTTATTCAAATATAAATTTTGCATAGCTTTTAAAAGAAAGGTACTTTACCTTTACTCTTAAGAGTTTTTCATACTTTTACTTATTTTTAAAATAGCAAAGCGTCGTTCTGATTTTGAATGCAGAAATTGTGAATTGAGTATAGTTTTTGAGAAATAAATATTGCTTGTGCGATTTTTTTGCATCGGCGTTTTCAAAAACTAAACTAAGTTCACAATTTTTAAGGCCGAAATTGTGAAAGTTATTTCACTTATGGATTACTGTATTTTTGACAAATTTAGTAATTCGAAATCTGCAAAATTGTCTGGTATCTACAATAGACGTTTATTGATTAAGTTACTTAATCATTGTGAAATGTAACCAAGAAATGACTTGTTATCTTATCATACGCAGTATGTAAAGTATTGTAATCGTGCCGAAAAAAATTTTTGAGATTTTAGCGGAAATAGGTCTTTATGGGTCCCCTGAACATTTTTGACCAAGGTACAAAAAAATGTCTGTGTGTGTGTGTATGTGTGTGTGTGTGTGTGTGTGTGTGTGTGTGTGTGTGTGTGTGTGTGTGTACCCAATTTTTGTTAATTCATTTCCGGAGAAACTACTAAAGGTATCGGCACGGAACTTCATATTTAGAAGTTTCATGACCAAACTTAGAGTTGAAAAGCTTTTGGTTCAAAAGGGTCCAAAGGAACTGGGTGTTTACTCTAAGCCTTTTTCAAGGATTTTAGAAATCAGCCGCCATTTCTGTAATTTCGTCAAAATAGTTAAATAATAAATTAAAGCAGAGGAAATTTTGAATAATTTATACCTATGACATATTTTGGTAAAATTAGTAGTTTAGAAATGAAAATGTTTAACGACGTATTTTAGTCAAATCAATATTATAGGTTAATAATATGGTGATATACAGGAGGGATGTAAATTTTAAATAAATCAAAAATTAGTCCCTGGTTCAAATCCAGGATGTGGCTGTAATTTTTGATTTATTTAAAATTTACATCCCTCCTGTATATCACCATATTATTAACCTTTAATAGTTTAGCTTTTTAGTTTAATCTAAGCCTTTTTTAAAGATTTTGGAAATGAGCCGCCATTTCTGTAATTTCGACAAAATAGTGAATTAATAAATTAAAGTAGAGGAAATTTTGAATAATTTATGCCTATAACATTTTTTGGTAAAATTAATAGTTTACCTTCAAGAGCAAATTCTATTTGATCGAGATCGGTCGCATCTGCATTGATATGAAATTACATAGTAGCCAGGATTTTGACAAATATTTTTTTGTGTTGTCACATTCGAAAACAGCTGATCTCATCAGAGGCAATCAGAGGTTGGAGAACCACAATGGAACGTGCTGTAGTGCGCAAAATTATAAAATACAAATTTCAAATAAAATAAGATCATCAATTTGATTGTTTGTTGATAAGAAATATCAACCCGTCTTTGTATCTAATTCTAAAAATGATACATTGAGAAAATTATAAATAAAGTATAGCGATGAGTGTAGTTTTATTTTAGTATGTTGGTAGGGATGTGTCATGAACAAATATAAATCTGTCAGAATTTGAATTACCTTTTTAAGGTGCGTTTTCATTAGTGATAATGGCAGTCGTAGCAGACGCCGTTATAGTATTTCCAATAGAAAATTGCCAGTGACTCATGTTTATGTACATGCAAACTAATATGTGTCATTATCACGAAATGTAAGAAATACTATAATTTCGTATTCTACCACCGCCATTAGCTACCATTACCTACCAATCGGAACGCACCTTTCGTCAATGTGGTACCAACCTAGCATTTACTATACAGAAATCATTTATTTTTTTAAGACGTATTTCTTAAAAAGCAACACAATAAACGTTGATGTCGCTCCTGACAAAAACTAGATAGCGCGACTCGCTCATATGCGACGGCGACACTCCGCCTTCGGTGACGCGCCGTATCACCGCTCGTCGCGCTATGCCGTACTTTCGGCATTTGTGACATAAATAACTATTATTCTAATGACGTAGTGTAGGTAGTGTCAAATGCTGATGCTTTGACAATAACTACGATTTATCTCTATAGAATAGATTCTCATGCAGCTAAACTATTAATTTTATATATTGTATGATAAAGTCATGAGTCTGGCCACATCAGATTTTTTTTTATGCAATTATACATTTTCTGATACGCGTTTACCGGTAGAAACTGAACGTAAACCAGCACGGCTCATATTGGAAAAGAAATTAGAATAACCACGTACATATACCAAAACAATAAACTACAATAACCTTGCAATTAACTACGAAATACTATAACTATAAAATAGTCAAAAACTACAATTGCAAAACAATAATGTGTTTCTGATAAATAAATAATTTCTAATAAAAATTAAAGAACATTCTACCTTGTAATTCTAGTAGAAAAAATAAAAATTCATACTAAATATAAAAATAAAAGCAAAAAATGCCCGTTTACACCCTTTTGTGGAGTGCCAACCCTATGAACAACGTTGTCAGGTCACTATGTTTGAGTTGTTGCCAAGTCGTTCGTTGCGTTTTAAACCGCAGTTCTCTTTTTCTCTCAAAGAATATGACAAACCCATACCGATACCGAAGAAAGTACAATTTAAAGACAAAAAAAAACATTTTTTCCATATGACGCCGATATTTTGACAAAGAAAACAAACAATAATTACTTACTACAAAAACTTTACTTACAAAAAGTTGAGAGTTACAAAACTAGTTTACATTGTTTCAATTTACCACGTCAATGGTGTCGCTGGTATCCTCATTTTCGATTCCTACTTCACTATCCACCCATAAGGTTGGAATAGCATTTCGCACTAATCTATTGCGCATAGCATTCGTAAAAAAGCACACTTCAAAGTGAATTTCGCAAACCACTTTATTCCGAAGCTGATCATCGGGAAGCAGGTAGAACTCCTCTCTTCTTGCGTTCTTTATCCACTGGTTGCAGCGTTCCCTATCTCTTACGGGAAAATGAAAAAAATGAAGATTTGAATTTCTTCTTGTTGCACTTTTGCAGTTTCCAAACCTACATCGACATCCGCCCATATCTAAAATGTTTAGATTGTTTCAAAACTACTGCGGAACGGGCTAAAATTAACGAGGCCTTCTACAAGGTTTAGTAGTAGGTACATAACCTCAAACTTCTACAAATTAGCGCGAATCGCGCTAAAAACTAACCCACCGCTCTACATACTAACTTTACCTAACTTAAAACTATAACAGATTGTTTGTATGACAATTACCTGCGTTTTGGTGATACTTGGCAAAACTTTTTCACTGTAGAATTTTTAACCACGCATCAACTCACTAACCAACGTGCAGTTGCAGTCGTTGCAGTTCCGCCAGCGCCCTCTGTTGATGGTATGACGTAATTTAAATCCAAACCAGACGCAATTGCGTAGCTACTTGTACATTTCAAATATTTTCTTGGAAGTTTGAAATAAATGGGAATTATTTGGCAAAGAATATTTAGAATAGTTTTAGGGATAGTTTTAAACGAAAAGACGTCTTTTTGAGAAGTTGGTAACATACTACATTATACTACAAACTGCACAATCGTTGGTGACCTTGGAACGATCTGTTTTACTTCAAACCGTTCATTGTAGTTGTTTATTTCCAAATCTTTCGCATTCATGAAAGAAAAATAAACAAAAACCATAATAGATAGACCTGATCTAAACTTGAAATACAGAACTTTCGTTGAAATTTGTAGTGACTATTCGCACCACGAGATGGCGTCAACTGCCAACAAGCATGCTTACAATATTTTATGTTAATGATTTAATTGTATAAGATGCGTTTTTTACAATTTATTTTAATGTGGTTGTAGATTGGGTTCAGAAGTAGATTGGGTTCAGAAGGTGCGTTGTATCTCTATTTATTTCCGTTGCATCTGTTATATGCGGTTATTTGATACTCAAAATCCTCAATAAGTAGAGATAATTTAACTAAGAAGTGCATTAACAATCATGCCACATCAGGTATTAATTAAAACGTCTCTAACGAACGCCTTATACATTTTGAATTTACATATTGCTGCCTTAATTTGTTTTTCAATTCACCTTCCATGATATCTTTATGATAATTATTGATATAATGGATTTACCTATATAATGTTAATATACACAGAATTCATAATATATATTATTATCTACGACTCACATATAATAAGTTCATTGCATACGTATCTATGACTATATAATCCCCATCATTATACGCGCCAATGATTATAATGACACTAGCGTTGTATAATAATGACAGTTCGTTCAAATAATGACCTCATTATTTGAACGAACTGTCATTGTTATACAAGTGCCAAAGTCTGTCAAAACCGACGTGGATGACAGTTATTTAACAGTTCGCCTCGCCATCATTGACAAATACATTTCAAATATTTTGCATAAAATGGAATTTATGAGTCGTAGATAAAACGTCGTATTTGACTCGCACATAACGGATATAAATCGCTCGCATGATTACACGCTCGCCTGCGGGTCGGGTGTAAACTTCATGGTCGCGATTTATATCCTTAATTATGTGCTCGTCAAATAATATACTATTTTTATGACAAAGATGATTTTTATTAAGTCAACTGTAGTATTTGTATTTGTTTTTGTTATCTAGGTCAACTTACTAAAATATGAGTTGATTTTTAATTTTGATCACTCTAAAGTTGGTCTAGCACAAGAAAATCTAACCATCTGATCTTAAAATGTGTATATGTACTTAGTATACGTCTCATATATACCGGGAAGTTTGGATAAATTATATGAATTTGAAGTTGAAACAACGTACCTACATTTATTTCCTGTAGGTATAATTATAACTGAAAAAAATATTTGCAAAAATTTTTTGTTAAATTTTGTTACATTTGTTGATTGTATTCCTAGCTCCAAACAAACCAGAAATTGTATACATATTTACTATAGTATATAACTAATAAATATTTCTTCCACATATGACCTAGTCTATGTGACAAACTATAATGTTTTGTTGTTTTTATCCGATTTATTACTTTAGCATACATAGATATGATGAAGTATTGTAATCGTGCCGAAAAGAAAATTGGGATTTTAGCGGAAATGCGTCTTTTTGAGTCCCCTGATCATTTTTGACCAAGGTACAAAAAATGTCTGTGTGTATGTGTATGTGTGTATGTATGTACCAAATTTGTGTGGCGACGATTCCGGGGAAACTACTAAAGGTATCGGGACGAAACTTTAAATTTAGTAGTTTCATCACCAAACTTAGACGTTGAGCCTGATCAATGAAGGAGACGGCGAAGGCGGTGGCGGTAGCTGCGTGTGCGTGCTGTGTGTGTTTTATTCAATAATTTTTAGTCAAAACGTTTCACGTCCTTTAAAATATTGTTGTAAAGCATGTTTTATCATTTTATCGTCATTTGGTTTTAAAAATTTACCCGTCAAGCTGTTTACTCACTGGCGGGTAAATCGTATGTGCCTGGCCACATCAGATTTTTTTTGTTTTGAAATATTGTAGACAATTGCGTACCTGTTACCGAAGCCCTTTGTATATTAAAACAAATGACAAAAGAACGATCATATTAGGGAATAAGTTACCAGTATATTTCCAAAAACCTGAAATACTAAGTTTCATGAAAATTATAAAATATATAAATTATGTGCTTTTAAATATTTACAACACAAAATATTTACAAAATTACTTACAAACATGACAACATCATCACAATTCACGTTTTATTTAAAAAAAAAATCCACAACTACGAGCTAAAACCGATTAAAATTTATGGATTACTTTTTTAATGGATGTATCACTTTTTTTACTTTTCATAAATTTTTGTATTTAAGTGTTTTGGATAATGCGAGTTAATTACTAGTTAAGTTTTTCGATCAAAACATCTCTATTGATTATTGGTTCCTTGATTTTTTTAATTTTTATAGATAGCAATGGGCTACACCCTTAGATTAGGCTCGTTCACAACAATTCTTATTCCTTCTTTTCTTTGGGTGATTAAAATCAAGTTTTTTCATGTTTAAAACAAGTTTTTTTTCGCAAAGTTGTTTGTTTTGTTTAAAATAAAAAGAAACGTTTTATATAACAACCCTGCAGTTTTAAATAATCACTTATTTACCAAAAAACGGTATACAATAGAATGTATACCTACTATTCTTCTCGGATAGATTTGGATATCGGACTACCTAAAGCTGGTAATTCAACTAAAAAAAGAATTTTTCGCTACTAATCTTACCAGATAAAAATCAACATTGTTTTGTTGTAATACAACAAATTTATGTTGTTTTGTTTCTTATTATACAAAATAGATTTATTTTTCTCTATTTTGACATCCGGTAGCAACTGATGAAAAGATGCCACTCGAAAATGTTGAATAGTATAATAAGTATTACATTTGAAACTAAGCTAGAATAACTGAAAATGTTTAAGGTCATGCTTTGTCAAAGTAATATTATAGGTTAATAATATGGTGGCATAAAAGGCGGGATGTAAATTTTAAATAAAACAAAAATTTCAGCCACAACCTGGATTTGAACCAGGGACCTTTGCGTCTCTAGCACAATACGGAACATAGGCCTCAATAGCTCAGATGGGAGAGCATTGTGCTAGAGAGGCAAAGGTCCCTGGTTCAAATCCAGGTTGTGGCTGTAATTTTTGATTTATTTAAAATTTACTTCCCGCCTGCATGTCATCATATTATTAACCTAACCTAAAATAGTTTTCCTAGAGAAAGAAAAATAAAACAACCCATCAAGTTTTAATCTTATATTTCTGAATTAATAAATAAGTGCAATAACTAACAATGGAATAGTATAATACACAGCTCCGTATTATCCGGAGTACATAATTTTAGCTTTAGAAACTATATAATCAGTATTGCTTATAGTTAGTCGTACTTAAGTATAGCTTTGTTCATGCCTTTGTTTATACATTTAAAAGTGGGACGGTTGCAATAATAAATTTGTATTGGCTCTCTTTCGAATCTTCAGCGCACACATAACTCTTCTTAAGGCATACCGTACTGTTAAAGTAACAATGCAAACAATTAGTTTCCCTTCTAACCTTTAAAATTCGAATACATAAACACAACAAACACACAAACAAAGTGAAACATCATGCCCTGAACGTATAATACTGTCACAATTCAAAATACACTATATCACAATGTTTACAATAGATCGTAATCTAATTGAATTAATATACAGGGTACTGCAAAAAGTATAGGAACGTTCTGGAACAGCCTGTATATTATGTATAGGCGTTTGCTCTCCTTTGAACTGTTTTTTTTTTCGTTGTCATTCCATCTTTTGTTTTGTTTTCCTCACTTGTTTTTAAAGCACGAAGCAAGAGTATGCTAGACAAGTCGCTAGATGTCGCTAGGCTTTCTAGGACTACGCTTAGATTACAAATGTGGCATCAAATGTCTCCTCTATAAAGTGTTGGTCTTTATTTTATTTTTTGTTAGTATATTCATGTCAGTTATCTTCATTTTGCTATATTTTATGAAAGTAGAATAATAATTTTATTATATATCACATGGTAAACGAATCACAAAAGTAAAATGTCTGCGAGCAGACGAATATCGTCGAGAGACTATCTGCTAAGAAGTTTTCGTAGAGAAGGTTTATGTACTTGACCTAAAGGTCTTTAAACTTATATTGGGTAGAGAACTGGTTCCTCGAAAACCGCTCTGTCGAATATTCTAGTACGACCCTAAAAATAAAACGCGAAGATCCCAAGTTCCTTGCGCGGTTATAAGCGCAAGACTTTTGCGTTGGACATACCACTATCTAATACTGCGGATGCACGGTTGCACAGTTGAAATGCACAAAACATCTAAAAACGTATAATGTATAATAAGTATATACCAGGTCGAGAAAAAGTAGGTGATATTTATCACCCGTGTGATCACATTACTTACTTTTGAGCTACAAAAATTTAACAAATGCTGTTTGTAATTTTGACGTATCGATCGTCAATTTTTCACCAAGTCCACAAAAAAAATGTTTGTTTTGTTTATTAATCTATGACTATGAAGTGGGGAAATAGTCGATAATTGTCAAATTAGTAACTAAACATTTTTTTCCATTGACTACTATCGGCTTTTAACGTGATTTGATTGGTTTTTGGCCAGTGATTTATTGCTTACCGTGTACTTTTCCGTCGATCGTTTTTTTTATGAGTCAGTTTAGTGAATAGGAAATCGTTTATTAAAGTACTTCATTAATGCACGATTTCTATTAATGTATGATTTGTTATAGCCAATCACAAGACGCAATGACGTCGTTTGATTGACCAATCGAACTTATGTGGAATGAAACCTTCCAATCAAAACATACCGCTCTCTAGAACTGTCAGTGTCAAGTTACATAAATTGTCATATAACCTAAAAAGACATCGGCGAAGAAAAATCTATGTAGAAGACGCTAGAAGAATACGATCGACGGAAAAATTTTGTAACCAACTCGAATATTAAACAGCGATCGAGATCATTAAATCTCTCTTTTTAATATACTTGTTGGTTAAATAACTATTTATCCAACTCGATTATTAAACGGTGATTAATGATCTCGACAATTAACACACTCGCTGATCGCTCGTGCGTTAAACAGTCTCGATCATTAAGCGCTCGTCTTAATATACTTGTTGGTTAAATCATTCGAACTTGACAGTCCTAAGTATTGCGCATCAATATCTTGATAAAAAGAATTGCACAGTATTTAGAAAAGGCATTTTTAAAATTTGGATTCAAACAACAATAATAGCGATGAAAACAACAAATTAAATGAGAATTAACAAATATCAATAATTAATAACAAACGATAATTATATTAATAATAAAAAAAATCTGATGTGGCCAGGCACATGACTTTATCATACAAAATATAAAATTAATAGTTTAGCTGCATGAGAATCTATTTTATTGAGATAAATCGTAGGTATTGTCAAAGCATCAGCATTTGACACTACCGATACTACGTCATTAGAATAATAGTTATTTATGTCACAAATGCCGAAAGTACGGTATAGCGCGACGAGCGGTGATGCGGCGCGTCACCGAAGGCGGAGTGTCGCCGTCGCATGTGAGCGAGTCGCGCTATCTAGTTTTTGGCAGGACCGACATCAACGTTTATTGTGTTGCTTTTTAAGAAATACCTATTAAAGAAAATAAATAAATGATTTCTGTATAGTAAATGCTAGGTTGGTACCACTTTGACGAAACGTCAAGTTTAAAGGTGCGTTCCGATTGGTAGGTAATGGTAGCTAATGGCGGTGGTAGAATACGAAATTATAGTATTTCTTACATATCGTGATAATGACTCATATTAGTTTGCATGTACATAAACATGAGTCACTAGCAATTTTCTATTGGAAATACTATAACGGCGTCTGCTACCACTGCCATTATCACTAATGAAAACACACCTTAAAAAGGTAATTCAAATTCTGACAGCTTTATATTTGTTCATGGCGCATCCCTACCAACATACTGAAATAAAACTACACTCGTCGCTATACTTTATTTATAATGTTCTCAATTTATCGTGTTTAGAATAAGATATAAAGACGGGTTGATATTTCTTATCAACAAACAATCACATTGGTGACCTTATTTTATTTGAAATTTGTATTTTATAATTTGCCGCACTACAGCGGCAACGTTCCATAGTGGTTCTCCAACCTCTGATGAGATCAGCTGTTTTCGAATGTGACAACAAAAAAATATTTGTCAAAATCCTGGCTACTATGTAATTTCATATCAATGCAGATGCGACCGATCTCGATCAAATAGAATTTGCTCTTGAAGCTAAACTATTAATTTTACCAAAAAATGTCATAGGCATAAATTATTCAAAATTTCCTCTACTTTAATTTATTAATTAACTATTTTGTCGAAATTACAGAAATGGCGGCTCATTTGCAAAATCCTTCAAAAAGGCTTAGAATAAACTACCAGTTCCTTTGGACCCTTTTCAACCAAAAGCTTTTCAGCTCTAAGTTAGATCATGAAACTTCTAAATATGAACTTTCGTCCCGATACCTTTAGTAGTTTCTCCGGAATCGTCGCCACAAAAATCGTTTACACACAGACATACATACACACACACACACAGACATTTTTTTGTACCTTGGTCAAAAATGTTCAGGGGACCCATAAAAACCTATTTCCGCTAAAATCTCAATTTTTTTTTCGGCATGATTACAATACTTTAGCATACTGCGTATGATAAAGTAACAAAGCAGGCAATAACCTGAAACTGTTTGTTATTAATTGTTGCTTGTTGTTAATTCCTGTTTAATATGTTGTTTACAACGGTTTATTGTTGTTGGAGTTGCAATTTAAAAAAATGCCATGCCTATATACAACACTATTTTTCATAGTGCACTATGCTGCCTTTGATCATTAACGCAATATTTATTTTGTCAGTTTCCTTGGTTTACAAGCTACGATTTTCAGCAAAATATCAAGTATTTGATGTCATCATAATCGGAAAAATGTTTTCTATCGAATAAGCAAGGTGTAAGTACCCATGAAGTACACATACACACTCAACACAGTAAGAAATGACCCACTGACCAAAAAACGAATCAAATCACGCTAGAGGCACCAGTAGTTCAATGTCGGCCAAAATCGATTTAGTTAAAAATCAGTCTAAATCAATTTATAGCCACCTTGATTGATAAACAAAAATGTTATATTTTGGTGCCATTTTTGTGATAAAAATTGACGATCGATATTTTTTGTGTTCAAAATGTCATTCTCATTGAAAATACAGGTTGCCGTAAAATAATATAAAATTTTATTTATGACGTCATTTCCGGTAAAACCGGAAGTCACACTGACCTGAGGAGTATTTCAAAAAATCGCATTTCTTGTGTATTAAAACATCTCAAAATTGTGAATTATGGTGTGAGTCACACGGTATATCTACACATTGACATCTGCTCTCTTTTACCAGATGTTCCGGGTGACCCTGGAAGACGAAGGCGAACAACACTATAAAATACCTTGGCTATGACAAATTTTACAAATGAACAAATAGATCACCCTGTACACAATAAACAAAACAAATAAAAATTTTACCATTCTTTTAGCTTAAAAAATCTGTATGTTCTCTAATCTGTACATCTATACCGGGTGATTCAATTTCGAGTCTCACCATCGGATAGAGCCTATGTTTAAATTTGGCAAAGTTTAGTATTTTTGAGCTAATCAATTATCTGAAAAGAAATTTAAGCTATCATTTTTCATTTTAAAGATATCCACAAGAAAACTAGAATGTTAAGATTTCGTTTCTATTTTTTTATTCAAAACCAAATGTAGCTAGACATTTGAAACAAAAACATTCTACAGGTACTTTTAACAAGGAATGCAGTGTCATTTTTTAATTTGAAATAACATCAAAGATGGCGACCTAACCATGGCCAACTTTTGTTTTTCTTATGGGTGCCATGTTGAATTTTGGCATTTTCCGATAGTCGTGTTTTTTCTCATTTCCGCAATGTATAACATGTTACCATTCTTTTTTAAAATAATGGTGTAATAATCAAAAAACCTTCCGGTACCCAACTGGACCTTGGCTACAGACCGCCGCGCCGGAGTCGTTGCCAAGCAACGTCAACAAAATGCACTTGGATCAAGCGACGCCCTCAGCGTTAGGTTTGCCATTTAACCAAATAGACCTTAATTGTGGTTGATTGTGGATGTAAGATGCCGTTTACCAATAACGAAAAGCGTGATATAGTTAAGAGTTTAATTGAATTTTGACATTTTCCGATAGTCGTGTCTATTATGATTTTCGAAATGTATAACATGTTGGCATTGTTTTTAAAACAATGGTTTAATAATAAGGAAACACGTTCTTCTTTTTCTTGTTGTTTGTCGTGCTTATCAAGTAACCAACTGCAGCTTGGTTACAGACCGCCGGCCCCGGACTCAACAAGAGTGTTTTGGATTAAAAACATTCAGATTGTAAAAGAAGCAAGTTTATACAACATAAAGATTATTTTTTTAATAAATGTTCAAATTGGCCGCTATTTTCTTGAAGGCATAAAAGCGTGCCCGATTTTCTACATGTTGTTATGCTCTTCTAACTGTTCTTCCCGGAATAGCATTGACCGCATTTGTTATTTGATCCCGCAGATCGTTGATATTTCTGCGAGTATCCTGATAAATTTCGTCGTTCACAGTTCCCCAAAGAAAATTGTCCAGGGGACTTAAATCAGAGGATCCATCACTCCACCATTACCAATCCAGCGATCTGGAAATTGATGATTTAAATAATTTTGTACAATTGCAAAATTTAACTTGTGTGGGGTTTGTACGGTTTCAATTTCTTTGTTCGTAATGGTCTGCAAACACGCTTAGAAATCCGAAGATCGTCATTTATCTAAAAACCAGTAGTTGAAGCATTGCAAATTATGGTAATTTAACGTTTACCATTTCTAACATAACTCTTTGATCAGCTTCAACATTTCCGTGAGGATTATAAGAATTAGTTTACTAAACGATCCATGGTCCGCTAAATTTCCGTCCAATGTTAGGAATATTGTACGATGCGACATTTCTAAGAGAACAATAATACACCCTTATTATATCACGCTTTACGTTATTGGTAAACGGCACTTGACATCCAGAATCAACCACAATTAAGCTCTATTTGGTTAAATGGCAAACCTAACGCTGAGGGCGTCAGTTGATCCAAGTGTATTTTGTTGGCGTTGCTAGGCAACGACTCCGGCGCGGCGGTCTGTAACCAAGGTCCAGTTGGGTACCGGAAGGTTTTTTGATTATAACACCATTATTTTAAAAAATAATGGTAACATGTTATTTATACATTGCGGAAATGAGAAAAACACGACTACCGGAAAATGCCAAAATTCAACATGGCGCTCATAAGAAAAACAAAAGTTGGCCATGGTTACGCCGCCATCTTTTATGGAATTTCAAATAAAAAAATGACACTGCATTTCTTGTTAAAAAATACCTGTAGAATGTTTTGTGTTTCAAATGTCTAGCTATATTTGGCTTTGAATAAAAAATAAAAACGATATCTTAACATTTCAGTTTTTGTGGATATCTGCAAAATGAAAAATGACAGCTTAAATTTCTTTTCAGATAATTGATTAGCACAAAAATACGAAATTTTGCCAAATTTAAGCATGGGCTCTATCTCCACTAATAACCGAGATCCTCATGGTGAGGCTTGAAATTGAATCACCCGGTATAGTATTCATGAAAACCATCTTGTATATAACTTTTAATATGTTGGTACTTTACAAATACTACATACATTCAACGCGAACCCAATTGAACATCAAAGTCAACCTAAAACGTTAAGCTGCACTGAAGTATCAAACGGATATCAGACATATTGGGTTCGATTATCGGTATATCTAAAACTAGTTTCTGGTTTTTAGGCTGGCTGGTAGTGGATCATTTAAAAGACTCAGTCTGGACTCGAACTTCCTCTGTTCGACAAAATTCTTGGGCGTGTGAAGCCTGCAGTGTCGGTGATTAGCCTGCTTTAGTTGTCTTCACAGCCTACTATTTAAAACATGCTAAACATTATTAAATTTGAATATCTGAAGAAACAACGACTCATTGTTTTGTAGACTTTTTATCGACCTGGTATATTGATATATACGATTTGATAACAAACATACAAGCTTACGCCGAATTAAAAAAACTTTTAAATAGTTGAAACAATATTTGTTTTAAGTACACATATGAACAACTGAGCTATATGGACATACCGATATAGAACTATAGATTAAATAACGTAATATTATTATAATATAATATAACATTTCGTAAAATTAT
The DNA here is from genome assembly GCA_964023965.1 of Melinopterus prodromus. Taxonomy (NCBI): domain Eukaryota; kingdom Metazoa; phylum Arthropoda; class Insecta; order Coleoptera; family Scarabaeidae; genus Melinopterus; species Melinopterus prodromus. The sequence continues at coordinate 36,162,722 of OZ030396.1, read as the reverse complement.
TTAGAACTGTTTTTAATTGACTTCTTTTTGTATTTAATCAATTTTAATGTACTCTTTTCTTATTTACAGTAGTGAAAGTAGGTAGTAGTGAAATTTATTTATTAAATTTCTAACACCAATCACCGTTTTCGATTTGTGTTATGCATGTTTCCTTTATTATCATTTTAGATTCAAGAATAGGTATTTAATTATAACACAATAATCAACAGATAGTAACGTACCTATCAAATAAATTGGAATCGCCATGTTGCTTCATATCGTTAAAACTTTTTACACTTATCTAAGAGTATTACTTAACTACTGAAGTTAAAAAATATATACACAATCTCCAAATTTCCAAAAAATCTAACTTTTAATATTCTTGATGACTTCTTGCTCACTGTCATCGATAGTTTTACTTTTGATCACTTTCTTCGCCCCACTCTTACCATTGGCACAATTACCCAGTCTGTTTTGTTCCTCCTGTATCGAGTCATCGTCATCCTTGTGCATAATCTTCGACCTCATCAAAGAATCTGATATCAGAATATCGTCCTGCAAAATTTCAAAACTCCGCATGCTCTCTTGACTCTTGAATATTGCAGATGTAATTTTTGGTTTCGTGTTCGCGACTGGACAACGAAATGTTGTTGCTGACTCAACATTGCAGCCATCGGATTGGAAGTAACCATAAGAACCATTATTGTATTCCGTCTGGTTTCCATAACAGTACGAGACCTTTCCTAAACTTTGGTCGGATTGGGTTAGTCCGGTGCTGATGTTTAGAGTTTCTTTGTTTAATGGAGATGGAGCTTCACATGGATTTGTAGATTCGCTGAATCTAGAAAATGATAAGGTATTTGTTAGGTAACTTTTTTTGTTAGATATGAATAATTTAGATTTTATTATTTGGCACTTGTGTGGCATTATACAAATGAACCATACGAAACAAAGAAGCGCACGTAACAAACTTAATAATAGTATCTTTGTTATTAGAAAATATTGGTAGATATTAAAAGAAGCAACGAGAAAGGATTGCCACATATAATAGAGATTGGGAAAAGGACTGAAAAAATTCAGATGACAAGGTACTTTGGAAGATAATTGTTGACAAGATTAGGAGAAGTGAAAAGATAAAAAGACAATACTATTTACCACTTGAAGATCTTTCAGAACAAGCACATATTAAATATGTTTCATGCTGAAACAATTGCAGTGTAAAGAAAAAAAATCTGATGTGGCCAGGCACATGACTTTATCATACAATATATACAATTAATAGTTTAGCTGCATGAGAATCTATTTTATTGAGAAAAATCGTAGGTATTGTCAAAGCATCAGCACTTGACACTACCTACACTACGTCATTAGAATAATAGTTATTTATGTCACAAGTGCCGAAAGTACGGAATAGCGCGGCGACCGGTGATGCGGCGCGTCACCGAAGGCGAAGTGTCGCCGTCGCATGTGAGCGAGTCGCGCTATGTAGTTTCGGCAGGAGTGACATCAACGTTTTTTGTGTTGCTTTTTGAGAAATACGTACTTAAAAAAAATTAAAAATGGTAATATTTCTGGATAGGAAATGTTAGGTTGATACCACTTCTACGAAACGTCAAGTTTAAAAAGCTAAATCAAATTCTGACAGATTTATATTCGTTCATGGCACTGTAGATGTCACACCGTACCAACATACTAAAACGTAACTATACTCATCGCTATACTTTATTTACAATTTTCTCAATTATCGTTTTTACAATTAGATAACAACGGGTTGATATTTCTTATCAACAAACAATCAAATTGGCGATCTTATTTTATTTGAATTTTGTATTTTCTACTTTGCCGCAGTAGAGCGGCAACGTTCCATAGCGGTTCTCCAACCTCTGATGAAATCAGCTGTTTTCGAGTGTGACAGCCATAGACATTTCTGTGGTGACAGCACAAAAAAATATTTGTCAAATCCAGGCTACTTTGAAGTTTCATATCAATTCAGATGCGACCGATCTCGATCAAATAGAATTTGGTCTTAAAGCTAAACTATTAATTTTACCAAAAAACATCATAGGCTTAAATTATTCAAAATTTCCTCTACTTTACTTTATTATTTAACTATTTTGTCGAAATTACAGAAATGGCTGCTCATTTGCAAAATCTTTCAAAAAGGCTTAGAATAAACTACCAGTTCCTTTGGACCCCTTTCAACCAAAAGCTTTTCAGCTCTAAGTTTGGTAACAAAACTTCTAAATATGAACTTTCGTTCCGATACCTTTAGTAGTTTCTCCGGAATCGTCGCCACAAAAATCGTTTACACACAGACATACATACGCACAGACACACACACACACACACACACACACAGACATTTTTTTGTACCTTGGTCAAAAATGTTCAGGGGACCCAAAAAGACCTATTTCCGCTAAAATCTCAATTTTTTTTTTTCGGCATGATTACAATACTTTAGCATACTGCGTATGATAAAGTAAAAAACAGAAATGATAATAAATAAGAGGTCTATAAGTAGTTGATAAGGTTTTTAATACAAATCTTGCAGACCGGTTTCGAGCTTCCTCGTCTTCAGTGCAAACGTCCAATCTTAATATTTATTCCTAGGAGTTGATGGCTCGTTTTTCAACATAATTCAACAGTATTTGAACATAATGAAATACGAACCATCAACTTCTAGGCATAAATATTAAAATTGGAGGTTTGCACTAAAGACGAGCAAACACGAAACCGGTCTGCAAGATTTGTATTAAAAACCTCATCAACTACTTATAGACCTCTTATTTATTAAAATTTTGTGGATGAAAAATGAAGAACACTACAACAACACTGCAAGCCAACACTACAAAAGAATTTATACATATATTAGGTGCTGGAAGACTTTAATAGAGAAGACAAACATAGGAAGAAAACTAGAGAGTTTGTAACGTTTATATGTGTCAATTAATTTATGTCTTCAGTTAAAATTTTCAATTTGTATTTTATAAGGAATACGGTGGTCCGCTTTTTAATTTATTTTTCAAGCCCCTTTCAATTTGTTCCTATACAAAACATATAAAACCCGTGCCCGAAAGGGCTCAAAATCGCAAATTATTGTATTTTAATATTATAATATTATAAAAAAGGCTAAATACCACAGTTAAAAAATTAATAAAAATTAACCAATTACCTTTTGAGTATCGATATCACAGCATTTCGCATATTTTAAAGTACATACTTAATTTGTCAGGCTACGTGACTATCGTGACCAAAAATAATCAAAATCAAACAACTCCCACCCAGCACAAAATCATCTCAGTAATGTTTCTTAGATGTTGAAGTCACAAACTGAACATTCTGAAACAGATCCCATAACAATCGCAAGGATGTCAAATAACATCCATGGATTACATGAATGTTCACACTGAAAAGTTACATTTATAACATTAATGGGACCAAAATGAACAATTTCTTCTACACTCAGCATCTCTGCGACACTACATAAACATCAAAATTTAACGTTCATAATGCAACACAAATCAACGTCTTTGCCGATGTTAAATGTCCCATTGTGCTGACTGGGCTGATAACTGTTTTTGGCGTGCTTGTTTCCATAGAATCTGAATCTGAAGGTAAAAAAACGAAAATGCATTTTCTTAAAAACTAGACACAATTTGGAATGTATTTTGAGATTCAGATTGGACGGAAAGAGCATCTCAGAAACAGTTTTTACTTGTCCGATTCTGTTGTGTTATTCGGCTTAGCTCAGATTAATGTATTTTTTACAAATTAAGTACTTGAAAATATAATAATAATAACGATAATAATAAATGCTTTTATCTACGACTCACATATAATACGTTCATTGCATACGTATCTATGACTATATAATCCCCATCATTATATAGCGCCAATGATTATAATGACACTACCGTTGTATAATAATGACAGTTCGGTCAAATAATGACCTCATTATTTGAACGAACAGTCATCATTATACGACGCTAGTGTTAAAGTCTGTGTAAACCTACGTGGATGACAGTTATATGACAATTCGCCGCGCCATCATTGACAAATACATTTAAAATGTTTTGCATAAAATGGAATTTATGAGTCATAGATAAACCGTCGTATTTGACTCGCACATAACGGATATAAATCGCTCGCATACGGCTCGCGTGTAAACGTCATGCTCGCGATTTATATCCTTAATTATGTGCTCGTCAAATAATATACTAATTATCTACGACTCACATATAATACGTTCATTGCATACGTATCTATGACTATATAATCCCCGTCATTACACGCGCCATGATGATAATGACACTAGCGTTGTATAATAATAACAGTTCGTTCAAATAATGACCTCATTATTAAAACGAACTGTCATCATTATACAACGCTAGTGTCAAGGTCTGTCAAAACCTACGTGAATGACAGTTATTTGACAGTTCGCCATCATTGACAAATATATTTAAAATATTTTGCTCGGATGATTACTCACTCGCCTACAGCTAGCGTGTAAACTTCATGTTCGTGATTTATATCCTTAATTATGTGCTTGTCAAATAATATACTATTATTGGTATATCATAAACGAAACATAAATATACAATTTGCAAAAATTTTACATGATGAACCAAAAGATGTTGTCATATCTAGACTCAATAGGTAATGGGTCATTACTTTTATTATTTATTATTATTTATTAATTAATTAATAATTAAAATCAAGTGTTATGTGCATTTATTGTGGTAGAACAAGATGAGAAACATGGATTTTGAGAATGTAAATGAACGGGCGTTTTCAATAGAAACAATGCAGTATTGTGTAGTGTATATTGTACAACAATTATATTTTTTCTACTTTGCATTTGCAATGCACATATTGGTATAAAGAGTTATGCGAAGATCAAACCTACACCGTAGATATGCTCGGGTTCAAATACTGCCGCGAGATTGTATATGCGCAATAAATAGTTTTGAATATTAGCTTGTAGCAAGCTCTAGTCTAGTATATCTAAAGTGTTAAAAGTTTAAAGAGGATTTCCTAGTTTATGTAACGTATATGTTTTCGGTAACATTTTTGGCAGAAGTTTGGTCGTGCCAATACAGTATTCTTTTATACGTCGCTTTCAAATTCGTCTTAGTTCTAGTTGTGTGCAGCTATTTGTGTTACCTCCATTGCATGTAATTTTACTAAGTATAATTTATTCTAATAAACTACACTGAAATAATAATTTTGTTATCAATTACAGGGGCGTGTAAATGTATCAGTCTTGAAGTCAATAAAAGCCTGCTTTGTCCTTGCAAAGTATATTTCATTTTCTATAAACATGTTTCGCTGGGCACCACCATCATTAGTATTATAATCTACAAAAAGGAACAAGAAACAACAAATAAACAAACGAGATAGACACAAAAATCAAAACAATTCAAAAAATCTTTCAGAAATTCAAAAATCGTGACTGGACATGTTATTCTCGTTTAGGTTTATTGTTCCGTTGATACTTGTCCGTATGCTGCCTCTTACCCCGCGTGTTTCATGGGCTGACTATGTTACACTGCTTTCGACGTTGAAGTTAAGCTTCATATCAGATTTTTGACAGTAAGTACATTGTGCAATTTGTTTTGTATGTGTCCTTTGAAGGATTTTTTGGATTTTTGAATTTTTGAAAGATTTTCTGAATTGTTTTGAGATTTTTAGAATTTTTGTGTCTATCTCGTTTGTTTATTCGTTGCTTCTTGTTCCTTTTTGTAAATTATAATACTGATGATGGTGCTGAACACCAAAACATGTTTATAGAAAATTAAATATACTTTGTAAGGGCAAGGAGGCTTTTATTCACTTCAAGATGTTTGTTCTCCCTTGCACAATGGACACTCATTCATATCATAAATGTATAAGCATCAACGGCTACCTATCGGAATTAGGTGGACATCGCTATTTCTATATCCTTTATTCACTGGTTCTCATATAAGTTTTTATCACTGTAGCTGTTGCGGGTTAATAGCGTTGCTCCAAGCTCTATTGTGATCATAGTTGCGCTCCTTTAATTATTTATTAAAACATGTAGGCTAAAGTAGAGTAAAATTATCCACAATAAGATTTTGTCATGATTTTATCCCAACTTTACGAAATTGACAGTTTACTACTTTTTATGCTGACGTTTCGGTTTATTCTTTAAACTATACTCAAAGCTACAAGGATACACACAATTATTACAACATCATTGTGTGTATCTTTGTAGCTAAGAGTAAGGTTTAAAGAATAAACCGAAACGTCAGCATAAAAACTAAACACGTGTTATTTTTATGCAGCTTCCAATAACATTTTAAAACACTCAAATTCGTTGATTGCTTGGAGCGTTAAACGAAGAAAATAACTATAAATAGTAAGGTTTAACATTTTCGGTTCTAATTCTAACCTAGAATGCCACGCATCACACTTTCTTAAAGCAAATAATAAACAGACACAACTTAAAATATACCTATTTGGAGGTTCATGTATTAATGCTCTTTGATCACTTGAGGCTTGCTGCTCAACATCAGCCGATGTAACACCTGAGCTGGAACCTGGACTTCTGCGTCCACCCTGCTGGACCTCAACGACAAAAACTCCACCCGCACCTGGCGAATATTTCATTTTCGTTGCTCTGCTATCTTCTTCTATATCCTAAAAATATAAAAACACTCGTATTTGAACCAAACAATTGGCGAAATAATTCCTCCACGTCACTTTTTAGCATATTGCCAAACAAGTTGGTGTTCTTGCTTTTAGAAATACTAGTTTTTAGTGGAACAAGTTTATACAAATGGTCTTACATTTCGTTCTTCTGTTTCCACTATGAGATGGTTGTTCTTCATAGTCATTGTGATGATACTGCCGTTGGTGTTTGAGTGGTTGCTGGTCCTCGAGTTCTGAATTGAGTTGGCGTTACCAGCAGCTTCACATACTTCGTCTGTGTCGATTGTCAGATGGGTTTCTGCACTTTGCTGAAATGTAGAGATATGCACCATGAATATATTAATCTTTTCCAAATTCAGTGTTCAATAGTACTCAAACTGGCAAAAGTAATACCTGGAATTCTATCACAAGGATTTAAAGGTCATCATAAATCTGACAACAATACTTTATTATTTCTGAGGAGTGAGGACATTTTTGTAACATTTAGGCATTAAGAATCGGTTTTAAATCTACTTCTATAAAACTGTTGTCCTGGCTGATGTGTATTTGACGAACATTGCCACAGATCGTAGCATAGCATGTACTACTCTGAAGATACAAAATGTTTACAAAATATTAGTTTGGAAGGCAAAAGTAATTGGAAGGCAATACAATTTGTATCCGCCATCCTTATATTAAAGTAAACAAGAAACACGCAATAACCCCACGTGATATGCTCATTTCAAACTCGTATTCAGCGAAAAGAAATCAGTTGAAAACAATATTCGCTTTTCATAAACCATCAATACTTATACATAGGTTTTTATTAGTTTTATTTATTTATTTTATGTATTATATACATTTATAATATATAATATTTTATGTTTCTTATTTAAGGAGATAAAATTTAACAATAACATTTGAACTACTTGTCCATTCTCATAATTTTGTTCTTTGATTCAGTATCTAAAGATATACCGGTAACTTGAAGCAAAATTTTGCAATTTTAAATGTAGTTTCACCTTGCTGTTACTTGATGAAGAGTATCAGATGATCTCTAGTAGATTTAGGAGTAACCAGTTGACTTGGCCTCGCATGGATAAGCTGTAAAATTCAATTCTAAGGGGGGTGACAAAATATTTGGGCTACAGGGTTTCAAACCACAGTTTCATCAGTTTTCTGGCAGCACAGATATTGCAAACGTTTGCTTGACTCTGTGTTTCTTCTATGCAAATTTAGATATTGGAACGAATCAAAAACCAAAATGATGAGAAGAGATGAATGTTTGTAAAAGAGTCCTTGAAACACTTGATCAAGGTACTTATTTACTGATTAGAATGTCTCAAACTTAACTTTGTTTCTCCTAGCATTTTGCATTATGTTCATTACAATGATCCAAATAAAAGACAAACATAAAATTATTAATTACATAGCAGCTGTCCGGAATTTTTTGTTCATTAATCTATTTTATTTTATTATAAATCGGAGGAAAAAAATATTTGAGTTTTTTGGTAGATAAATAAACATTAATCATAAATAGTTTGTATTTTTGTATGAAAGTTGTTTAATTTATTTATTATCAACACATTTGTACTTTTATACTTTTCTTTTTAATTCAAAATTACTGAAAAATGAGACCACTACCAACTTTCTATGGCCATATTCGAAATAAGCACGTCCAAATTACCATAAAATGTATATTTGGGTTAAAGTGAACTACAACAAATTAAAATTTGTTCTCCAGCGCAATCTTTAAAAAGATCATTGTGATAAACTATACAGGGTGTCTCACGGCAGATGATGTACATGGGGATCTCGGAAACTGTTAGAGCTACGTTCTTGGTTAAATGGGACAAAAGATGGGTAAATGTGGACAGATTTCAGAACAGTTTTTGGTTTACTAAAATTTTGCATGGATATGAAAATATTTCGGAAAAAAGAAGAACGTTCATTTCTTTATTCTTGATTACCTTTGCTATTACGATAAATTCAATAGCATTATCATATCACTGAAGTAATGTAAGTCATTTCACTCTGTATTTGGATAAATTACATTTCTCTTTCGGTATGTTTGGTGTGATTAGTTTGTGTATTGAGTATGTAGTTTCTTTGTCAGACCTACAAAAATTATACTGTTTTAGTTTTATTTCTGTTTGCAGATTGGTGTAGATATTACTCAGGACATAAGAATTAAAATCGCATAAAAAGTAAGATATCAGTTCAACTTAGGACTGAGGAGTCGAAGTTTAAGAGAAATTCAGTCAGTGGATATGGTGTTGATCTACAATAATGATCAGGAGTCAGATTCTCAGCTATCTTGTAAATTGTAACAGAAAATTTGTTTATTTTGTATTCAGTATTTACAAACAGTGTTCTTATGTAATATTCTTAAATTGACTAATGTTACTTTTGTAGATTTTTCTTTCATATGCCCATCCACATGGAAACCAAACTCAGTGTTTACGTGTATTAATTTGAAAAAGTATTTGCCTATAATATAATAGTGTACATCAACCAATTAACGTAGATATTTGAGATCAGCTTAAAAATAAAAACCAAGTGGAAAATAAAGAGAAATTAAAATTTTCCTGAGCAATACAAGTCAGTAGAAAAGTTAATTAATAACTTGTATTTATTTTTGTGTCATTATTTAGTTTTAGTTGAGGAGTCTATTTGAACGTAAATTGATATAATTCGTATAAGGATTATTTGGGCAGACGTTCAGTACGATAAAATAAAACTATTTTCTTCCAATCGCAATATTTCGGAATTACTTTATTCCTTCATCAGGCGTTTAAAGATTAAGTTTACTTAAGCTAACATCAATGACCAACATTCTCACAAATTCAGGCGAAACATTATACACAATTATGACGTAGAAATAGGCACAGGCAAAATATTTTTACACGCTGAGTGATACACGTGCTCAACCGTCGACATCACAAGAGGCACTGGATTTTCGCCTGAATTTGTGAGAATGTTGGTCGTTGATGTTAGCTTAAGTAAACTTAATCTTTAAACGCCTGATGAAGGAATAAAGTAATTCCGAAATATTGCGATTGGAAGAAAATAGTTTTATTTTATCGTACTGAACGTCTGCCCAAATAATCCTTATACGAATTATTTAGTTTAACATTATTAATTATTAGAATCTATGTCCTCAAAATTATGTCAAGGGTATCGTAAAATCGACCACGTAGAGAAAGAGTGACGTCAGGGTAGCAATAAATTAAGCTTTAAAAAGCGATATATTATGCGCAGATTTTGGGCAATCCATCATCTGCCGAGTGTATTATACTTAAGTAATATCTTCCTTGTGGTTAATAATAGGGTTTTGGCCCGGCCGTTCGGCACATATAACGGTGAAGGTATAGTGGAGGTCCACTCGCAAGAAAGCTGGCCCCCGAGGCAACGCGATATTGAGGAATGTATTAAAAAAATTGGCCACGCTACCTTGCTCTACGCCTCGAACAAAATTGGAAAGGAGGCGGTTATAATTATACTCCATATTTGAATAAAATTCAGAATCTATGAAAAGATGGAAAGAACAACTTTCTACCAAAAGATCTGTCGGTTCACTTTTATTTTATTGTATATGAAATTACGAAAAGTTAACCTTTGTCGGTTTGAGTCACTATTAGTAGAGCTTCTCTTCCTGTAGTTACAAATAATGGTTAATGGGTCAAACCATCTGAAGTGGTCCTGAAGTGGTAACTCTACAATTATAGAACAAAATACCTGATCTGGCCAGGCACATGACTTTATCATACTACAGTGTGTCCACGAAAGTCCGCACCATATGAAAAACAACAGTTTTTTGGTGGCACAGGTTTACTTAAAACTGTTTCTTCTACAAAAGATATCTAATCTCCAATAGGGATGAATAAAAAAATGTTGGGAATAGATGGGTTTAGGGTTGGGAAAAAGATTGGGAATAGGGTTTCTGTAATATAGTACTTCACACCCTGCCTACTTGTCTATTTACCGGTTAGATTCGTTAGAATATCTCAAACTTACACAACAAAACACCAACATTTGTACTAATATAAGAACTGTTTTTCAGAATTATAGAAAAATGAGACCACTGGCAACATTTTTATACCCATATTGGAAATCAGCACATCCAAATGAACAAAAAAGGTGTACTTGTGTAAAACTTACCGACAATACACTCAAATTTGTGGACTAATGTAATCTATTTTTTTTAATATATTTAAGTTTAAGTAGAATATTCTCTTTGAACCCGTTTTAAGGATTGTTTTCCGTTAATTTTATCATTCAATAGTTTTTTATAATCTTGTCTCGAAGCAGCTTTTAATAAAAAAAATCTGATGTGGCCAGACACATGACTTTATCATACAATATATAAAATTAATAGTTTAGCTGCATGAGAATCTATTCTATAGAGATAAATCGTAGGTATTGTCAAAGCGTCAGCATTTGACACTACCTACACTACGTCATTAGAATAATAGTTATTTATGTCACAAATGCCGAAAGTACGGAATAGCGCGACGAGCGGTGATACGGCGAGTCACCGAAGGCGGAGTGTCGCCGTCGCATATGAGCGAGTCGCACTATCTAGTTTTTGGCAGGAGCGACATCAACGTTTATTGTGTTGCTTTTTAAGAAATACGTATTTTAAAAAAAATAAATTATTTCTGTATAGTAAATGCTAGGTTGGTAGCACTTTGACGAAAGGTGCGTTCCGATTGGTAGGTAATGGTAGCTAATGGCGGTGGTAGAATACGAAATTATAGTATTTCTTACATATCGTGATAATGACACATATTAGTTTGCATGTACATAAACATGAGTCACTAACAATTTTCTATTGGAATCACTATAACGGCGTCTGCTACCACTGCCATTATCACTAATGAAAACGCACCTTAAAAAGGTAATTCAAATTCTGACAGATTTATATTTGTTCATGACACATGCCTACCAACATACTAAAATAAAACTACACTCATCGCTATACTTTATTTATAATTTTCTCAATGTATCATTTTTAGAATTAGATACAAAGACGGGTTGATATTTCTTATCAACAAACAATCAAATTGATGATCTTATTTTATTTGAAATTTGTATTTTATAATTTTGCGCACTACAGCACGTTCCATTGTGGTTCTCCAACCTCTGATGAGATCAGCTGTTTTCGAATGTGACAACACAAAAAAATATTTGTCAAAATCCTGGCTACTATGTAATTTCATATCAATGCAGATGCGACCGATCTCGATCAAATAGAATTTGCTCTTGAAGGTAAACTATTAATTTTAACAAAAAATGTTATAGGCATAAATTATTCAAAATTTCCTCTACTTTAATTTATTAATTAACTATTTTGCCGAAATTACAGAAATGGCGGCTCATTTCCAAAATCCTTGAAAAAGGCTTAGAATAAACTAAAAAGCTAAACTATTAATTTTACCAAAAAATTTCATAGACATAAATTATACAAAATTTCCTGTAGTGTCATTTATAATTTAAGTTTTTTGATGAAATTACAGAAATGGCGGCTCATTTACAAAATCCTTGAAAAAGGCTTAGAGTAAACACCCAGTTCCTTTGGACCCTTTTGAACCAAAAGCTTTTCGACTCTAAGTTTGGTCACGAAACTTCTAAATATGAAGTTCCGTGCCGAAACCTTTAGTAGTTTCTCCGGAAATGAACTAACAAAAATTGGGTACACACACACACACACACACACACACATACACACACACACAGACATTTTTTTGTACCTTGGTCAAAAATGTTCAGGGGACCCAAAAAGGCCTATTTCCGCTAAAATCCCAATTTTTTTTTCGGCACGATTACAATACTTTACATACTGCGTATGATAAAGTAAAAAGATAACTGGAACTAATAGAAGATTCTACAAATACTCATGTCAAGAAACGGATTGACAAACAAGAAATACTTGCCTGTGATGAATACTTGCCTGACGGTAATAACCGTCAGTAGTGAATTAAGATGATGTATACACTCATTTTTATCATCTATCTGTGCCAAGAACTTCCTTTAAGAATTCTGATAAAGACTAAGACTTTTCGAAAATAGTCAACAAACTTAATTGTTTTCTGGGCTACTTCAAATGGGTTGACCGTAATATGGTTAATGTTCAAGAAAATTATGTGACGTGTTAAAAAAATGAAATAAACAGTAAAAAAACGCCAACATTTTGGTTTAATTATGGAGTAAGAAACACCAGAAAGGAAACCAACTGACGAACCATGTCGTTTTGTTGGGGTTCTTTTTTGCAATAGTTTAATTGCAGGAGACATACGAACCTTGCGTTTTCAGAGGGCATCGACTTCATAATTTGAGGTCATTTCGTCCCAAAGACTTGTCTATAAAAGGACTAACAGGACAACTCGGGGTTGTTGAACACTCTGCCTTGCACGTAAAAAGAATTGCCAAATATTGAGCTTACCGATGATTGTTTTCAATTTTATAAGTGCAAAGCTGCTAGTTAATAGTTGTTCAGGGAGTAGCACTTTCTTGGTTTCGTAATATTTAATTGAAAACGACAGGCTGGTACCGAACCAAATCCTATTGTTACTGTAGTGTGTAGTTTTTTACAGTTATTTATTATTCTACCTGTGAATTTAGGTTCAGTTAGATACAATTAAAATAAAAGTTAGCAAACAGTATATTTATATTTTTAACACAAGCAGTACAAAAATATGTAAGTAGAATTCCTCTATCTACCATATCTTGGACAGTCAGTCGTATGTCAAGAACATTATTTTTAAGGATTAATTTGTGCAGAAGCTAAAATTGCAAAGTCGTGACCATTTTGCGTTAAAATGCATAAAAAGCGCAAACGTGCCTATTAGGAGTGGTTTTTATGGTGCGGCCTCTAGTCGAATTTGCGGATGTCATAGAATATTGCAACTCAACACTTTAATATTGGGCTTTATAGTACTGAAGTTATAAAAATATCAGATTAATATATACATTGTAATATATCCCTATAATGGAGCAGTTTGAGAATCGCTGGATTTAAGAAAAAGTAGAATTTATCTATATTTGTGCAGAGATTAATAAGGATTAATTTTGTACAATACCTAAAAACGCGAAATCGTGTGTTAGATTCAACTGTATTAGATTCATTTTCTTTCTTTTTGCCAATTTCCCTGTACTAAAAATAATGGTTATTAAATATATGGCGTCGAAATGCACAAAAAATTGACCGTTTCATCATTAAATGAGAAACGAATTTTGGTACTGATCTGACCGTGCAATTGTTAGTATGTTGTATGTATGTAAGTACTCGAATAGTTTTTTACTTTATCATACGCAGTATGTAAAGTATTGTAATCGCGCCGAAAAAAAAAATTGAGATTTTAGCGGAAATAGGTCTTTTTGGGTCCCCTGAACATTTTTGACCAAGGTACAAAAAAATGTCTGTGTGTGTGTCTGTGTGTGTGTGTGTGTGTGTGTGTGTGTGTGTGTGTAAACGATTTTTGTGGAGACGATTCCGGAGAAACTACTGAACGTATCGGAACGAAAGTTCATATTTAGAAGTTTCATGACCTAACTTAGAGCTGAAAAGCTTTTGGTTCACAAGGGTCCAAAGGAACTGGTAGTTTATTCTAAGCCTTTTTCAAGGATTTTGCAAATGAGTCGCCATTTCTGTAATTTCGTCAAAATAGTTAAATAATAAATTAAAGTGGAGGAAATTTTGAATAATTTATGTTTATGACATTTTTTGGTAAAATTCATAGTTTAGCTGTAAAGAGATCGAGATCGGTCGCATCTGCATTAATATGAAACTACGTAGTAGCCAGGATTTTGACAAATATTTTTTTGTGTTGTCACATTCGAAAACAGCTGATCTCATCAGAGCACAGAGGTTGGAGAACCACTATGGAACGTTGCTGCTCTAGTGCGGCAAACTATAAAATACAAATTTCAAATAAAATAAGATCACCAATTTAATTGTTTGTTGATAAGAAATATCAACCCGTCTTTATATCTAATTCTAAAAACGATAAATTGAGAAAATTATAAATAAAGTATAGCGATGAGTGTAGTTTTATTTTAGTATGTTGGTAGGGATGTGTCATGAACAAATATAAATCTGTCAGAATTTGAATTACCTTTTTAAGGTGCGTTTTCATTTGTGATAATGGCAGTGGTAGCAGACGCCATTATAGTATTTCCAATAGAAAATTGCTAGTGACTCATGTTTATGTACATGCAAACTAATATGTGTCATTATCACGATATGTAAGAAATACTATAATTTCGTATTCTACCACCGCCATTAGCTACCATTACCTACCAATCGGAACGCACCTTTAAACTTGACGTTTCGTCAAAGTAGTACCAACCTAGCATTTACTATACAGAAACTTTTTATTTATTTTTTTAAATACGTATTTCTTAAAAAGCAACACAATAAACGTTGATGTCGCTCCTGCCAAAAACTAGATAGCGCGACTCGCTCACATGCGACGGCGACACTCCGCCTTCGGTGACGCGCCGCATCACCGCTCGTCGTGCTATTCCGTACTTTCGGCATTTGTGGCATAAATAACTATTATTCTAATGAAGTAGTGTAGGTAGTGTCAAATGCTGATGCTTTGACAATATCTACGATTTATCTCAATAGACTAGATTCTCATGCAGCTAAACTATTAATTTTATATATTGTATGATAAAGTCATGTGCCTGGCCACATCAGATTTTTTTTAAATACGTCCATTTCATTCCAGTTTTGTAAAATATGTGATCTCTTCTATAATGCTTTGTAAACGTTTAGGCTATTTCCGCTTGCTGTTTATTCTTTAGAATAATATTAATACCGAAATACCAGTATTTTTAGGTTAATAATACGAAGACCCTCGTCCTGTGCGGAAATACCGCGAACACAACCGCAACGGAAGCGGAACTTAAATGCGTATAGATAACAGCCATGTAGTCTTGATATTGATAAAAAAATTCTTATACAGGGTGTCTCACGGAACTGGTACATTAGAAGTTTCTCATGTTGTACTATTTCTGGAAATTTGAAAGTTTGGAATTAGAATTTACTCGATCTGAGCTTTTCAGCTAAAATATTCTCAAGTTAACTGTCACGACCGGTCACCGGAAGTCGGTTTGAACTTTGCTATTTTAAATGGAATGATATAAATATTATGAATTATGAATTATTATTATATAGTTTTAATTTTGTTTTTGGTTTCTACGTATCAAAATACATCATTTTTAATAAGGTTTCCCTAAATATTACCTAAATATCACCATTTTTGAGTATTTTTGATTTTACTAATAACATTTTTGCAGTTACGTCATCATGATATCTTATACAGAGTGTTCAAAATTGATAATACAATAATTGAATTTTCAAACTTAAAAGATTCATTTTTTTCATTTGGAACAGCCTGTATACCGACATGCCATTCGATAGGAAATCTTAGTAACTTTCAATCAATATTAGGGTTCCCTATATCTATCTTTAATAGTATTTTAGATAATGTCACTTTTTCTTTAAATCCCTTTTGAATACTGCCATTAAATAATGGAGGACGAAATTTTAAACGAAAATTTAAATTGTTATAGGTATTTAGAAATATCTTCCATAGTTTACTGCTTTTATCAAATGGATGGTGCACTGGCACATTCTTCGCATGTGCGGTATCCATTCAACTTAATCAGATGTTTGACGATCGGTAGTTCGGAAATAGGGGACCCTGGCGTTGGCCACCACGCTCACCATATTTAACACCATTAGACTTTTATTTCTGGGGTCATGTGAAAAGTCAGGTCTATTCAACACCAGTTAAAACTCGAGAAGCATTGACTAACAGAGTCGTAGCCACCATTAATGGACTTCAGCGACAAGAAATCCGAAGAATGACGACGACAGAATTACAGCAAAGATTTTTAAAATGTTTGGGGCAGAACGGGCAGCATTTAGAACAACTTAATTAAGTTTTAATTTAAATTAGATATCCCAAATATGTTATTTTCGTTTTAACAAACCTTTTCAATATTTTTCTGGTTTCCTGCTGGTCCAAAGTTTTTTGGGAACCCATTCTTTCCATTTTACAGTACATGGTTTTCAAAAACATGAAAATTGTGTTTTTTCAAATTTGCCCGGCAACGTTAACATTTATCATTTATTTTGAATGAATCGGTGTGTAATCATTTTGGACGAGGAGTTTACCGTCGACGTTTGGGAATAAATAATTTGACCGCAAATTAATACAAAAGTATAGTACAAAGGTTATACAGGGTGAGTTACGTATTTCTATACCGGCGATCGATAGTTTCAAAATCGATCACACACAAAATCACACACACACACAAAAAACGGAATAAGCTAAAACCTTGATCAGCAACGTTTGAGAACGGATTTGTATAGTTAAAAAACAACGAACAATATCTACTTACTGTTATTGTTAATTCATTTAAGATATGTTATTTTTTCGAGAAGAGATTTAAAATTGGGATAATATGAGTAATATTAATCCCACCAAATTCTCCAACGCATTAATTGATCATACCTACGATCAAAATGAAGCAACGTTACCAAATATTTGTGTCGGGCGGCAAATATTTTGGGGAGGCATTTTTGACTGGTTGCCGCAAGTAGATGGGAGACATTTATTAATTGTCAAAATAGCATTTGGGACTGTTAGGAGTAAGAAGACATGGAACAACATTCTGTTTCCTGTACCTTTCGATCAAGTTAACTGTAAGAGACTACTTATTCACCCACTATTTGTTTAATACCATGTAATCTTTTAGACACAAATTTTTATAAATCACGTATACAACTTTTTAAAAAAATAAATAAATAAATAACACGATTTGTACGAGATGTCAATGTTTTTTATTTTGCTATATATTTATTATACTTTAGTGTTCAAAAAAATGTGCTATAAAGAAACTAGAATGCAAGAAGTGGATACTGTAGGAAGTATCAGGTCCTGCGTGCAGTGCTGGTCTAAACGTTGTGCACGGAGCTCTTGTAAAAATAACCAGAAAACGAAATTTCAAAAGAAACTAGATGAAATTAATTTGAGGCTAAACCAATATTTATATAAAAAAGTTGAAAATTGACAATATAGCTCCTGTTTGAATTTTAAGATCGATTTTTTGGAACTTTTTGTGTTCAAATCGTTATAAATAATGTAATTATTTATAAGACTTACACTTATTATGAGGTTCACCCCATTATAAAATTTGTCATCTCTAAGGGGAAAAAGAACAACTCAATCCGTTAAACGATTCAAAAGCGCGTATGCCAGTTGCCAGTTTGGAAGATCATCCTTCTAGAAAAACGCGGCGTTGAATCTGTGTAATAAACTATATTCTACAAAAAAAAATCTGATGTGGCCAGGCACATGACTTTATCATACAATATATAAAATTAATAGGTTAGCTGCATGAGAATCTATTCTATTGAGATAAATCGTAGGTATTGTCGAAGCATCAGCATTTGACACTACCTACACTACGTCATTAGAATAATAGTTATTTATGTCACAAGTGCCGAAAGTACGGAATATCGTTGCGACCGGTGATGCGGCGCGTCACCGAAGGCGAAGCCGTCGCATGTGAGCGAGTCGCGCTATGTAGTTTTCTGCAGGAGTGACATCAACGTTTTTTGTGTTGCTTTTTGAGAAATACGTACTTACAAAAAATTAAAAATGGTTATATTTCTGGATAGGAAATGTTAGGTTGATACCACTTCTACGAAACGTCAAGTTTAAAAAGCTAAATCAAATTCTGACAGATTTATATTCGTTCATGACACTGTAGATGTCACATCCGTACCAACATACTAAAACGTAACTATACTCATCGCTATACTTTACTTACAATTTTCTCAATTATCGTTTTTACAATTAGATAACAACGGGTTGATATTTCTTATCAACAAACAATCAAATTGGCGATCTTATTTTATTTGAATTTTGTATTTTCTACTTTGCCGCAGTAGAGCGGCAACGTTCCATAGCGGTTCTCCAACCTCTGATGAAATCAGCTGTTTTCGAGTGTGACAGCCATAGACATTTCTGTGGTGACAGCACAAAAAAATATTTGTCAAATCCAGGCTAATAAATAAATGATTTCTGTATAGTAAATGCTAGGTTGGTACCACTTTGACGAAACGTCAAGTTTAAAGGTGCGTTCCGATTGGTAGGTAATGGTAGCTAATGGCGGTGGTAGAATACGAAATTATAGTATTTCTTACATATCGTGATAATGACACATATTAGTTTGCATGTACATAAACATGAGTCACTAGCAATTTTCTATTGGAAATACTATAACGGCGTCTGCTACCACTGTCATTATCACTAATGAAAACGCACCTTAAAATTGTAATACAAATTCTGACAGATTTATATTTGCTCATGACACATCCCTACCAACATACTAAAATAAAACTACACTCATCGCTGTACTTTATTTATAATTTTCGCAATTCATCGTTTTTAGAATTAGATATAAAGACGGGTTGATATTTCTTATCAACAAACAAATTGGTGATATTATTTTATTTGAAATTTGTATTTTGTACTTTGCCGCACTAGAACGGTAACGTTCCATAGCGGTTCTCCAACCTCTGATGAGATCAGCTGTTTTCGAATGTGACAACACAAAAAAATATTTGTCAAAATCCTGGCTACTATGTAATTTCATATCAATGCAGATGCGACCGATCTCGATCAAATAGAATTTGCTCTTGAAGCTAAACTATTAATTTTACCAAAAAATGTCATAGGCATAAATTATTCAAAATTTCCTCTACTTTAATTTATTAATTAACTATATTGACGAAATTACAGAAATGGCGGCTCATTTGCAAAATCCTTCAAAAAGGCTTAGAATAAACTACCAGTTCGTTTGGACCCCTTTCAACCAAAAGCTTTTCAGCTCTAAGTTTGGTGACAAAACTTCTAAATATGAACTTTCGTTCCGATACCTTTAGTAGTTTCTCCGGAATCGTCGTCACAAAAATCGTTTACACACAGACATACACACACACACACACACACACACACACACACACACACACACACACACACACACACACACACACACACACACACACACACACACACACACACACACACACACACACACACACACACACACACACACACACACACACACACACACACACACACACACACACACAGACATTTTTTTTGTACCTTGGTCAAAAATGTTCAGGGAACCCAAAAAGCTAAAATCTCAATTTTTTTTTTCGGCATGATTACAATACTTTATCTTACTGCGTATGATAAAGTAAAAAGAGTAGAATTATTAGACTTTTTAAAATTCATTTTCTATATGAACTCATCGAAACACAATAATTTACTAACATAAGCACCTAATTCTATTCCTTTTCTACATGGGGCGGCGTCTAAACTTCACATTCCTATTTTAAGTGATCACCGAAAATTAGCTGTTGAAACAACACATGAATTTGCGCCGCCTTAATGCAGGAGATTTTGACCGGAAAACACCATAACGTATATGACTGTAAAACCCGATTACAACAACTTCCCTTAAGATTCTTTTAACAATAACCATTAGTGTCGCCAGTTGTAAGCGATGATTTTGCAAACTAAAATTGAAATAAAAAAAACTATCTTCGTTCAACAACGTCCAATTTAAGATTGCGAAATCTAGCGTAGAGAAACAGCTAACAGATTATGTAGTCTTGACCATGTCATTCAAGAATTTTCAAATAAAGTAGAAAGAAAGATAAAGATAAAACACGCATACATTGTATATACATTACCTATTATATATTTTATTAATGCAATCTGTTTAAACAACAGAAGTTTTTTTTATTCATTTATGTCCAGCAATGCTAATAACTTCCACCACATTTTGCACGACTTAGAAAGGGCGACAATTTAGTGACCGTCCCAGGGGGTCACTTCGTACGCCACTGATTCTCATTAAAATTTCGAACGACGACGTTTTCTCTTAAATTTAAGTAAAGTTCGAAATTTTATATATAAGATGAGTAACACTAAGGCATATTCTTTCTGAAATATGTTATTTGAAAAATGCTGTAATGCCCTATTAAACACATTTCCATATTACGAAAGATGCTAACAATTTGTTTGGTGGTTGGAAATTCCACATTAAGACCAATCTCATGAGCGTCATAGGCTAACTCACAAGACGTCCTTCGTCATAACTCTGAAAGGAGTCATGTGCGTTGAAGAGAGATAGAATGATGTGTGTAAAAGTTTTAGCAATCGAGCTCGGTTTGGTCGGCTGTCGAAAAGTGCAACGATTCAGATTGAGGTCATCGGAACCAGCCAAGGTCATATTATTTGACTGGCATAGTGCAATAGCATAATGCTCCGTTGTATGTTAATTGCAGTCCGACTCCATACCAGCACTCCGTCAACAGTCTTTGTTTATTTATGTTATTTGGTTTCTGTTAGTCAGGCGATTTCTCCTACACAATCTCGCATTGACAAATGCCATCATTATGATGTGGCCCAACCTTGATACCATCACGGAAAACCCAAATATTCCGCGGAAAATTAGAGCTCGATGACACCAGTTCTAGGATTGTAGTCGAGCCACTAAAACGGCGGATACACGTCATAATTTTTGAAGGATTTGTAGACAAATGTTCTGGTTCTTGATCTTTTTATCAGCTACTGTCGAATAGATAAGGCAAAACCTGCTAACTTAATTCAATTTTTAAATTTTTCACTGATTTTAGTAAATTTTGTAAGTTGGTAAAGGTTAATAATCTTTTACATATAGAGAGTCGTTACAGCTCTGTGTATGAGCATCGAGGCTGTCAGTAAAACATCGTAGGCTACCAAAAAGGACCATGAACTCAATCCAGGACAAAACCATCCTGAGGGTCTACTTCTAACATGTAGACTAGACAGTCAATCAGAAGTTGCGATACGCAACATTATTTACGAAATATATTCCAATAGTTAGTGATACTGTTCACGTAATTTATGTAATATTTGGCTAATCGCACAATTTTCAAGTTTTTAGAACTTCATACACTTAACACGAATTATTGAAAATAGATCTGTAAATTATTCATGGCAAGATAGTAGTTGCCAAACCGTGGTAATATTGAAGATTGATGGTAAAAGGTACATTTCAAATTATAAATACACATTCTTGCGTATACGGTTATTCAATCTTCGTTTAAGGTATTCTACCTACAAACTGAATGGGTGAAATGTGAATGGTTTTTAACCAAGGAGCAATAATAATTTTTACTTTATCATACGCAGTATGTAAAGTATTGTAATCGTGCCGAAAAAAAAAATTGGGATTTTAGCGGAAATAGGTCTTTTTGGGTCCCCTGAACATTTTTGACCAAGGTACAAAAAAATGTCTGTGTGTGTGTGTGTGTGTGTGTGTATGTGTGTGTGTACCCGATTTTTGTGACGACGATTCCGGAGAAACTACTAAAGGTATCGGAACGAAAGTTCATATTTAGAAGTTTTGTTACCAAACTTAGAGCTGAAAAGCTTTTGGTTGAAAAGGGTCTAAAGGAACTGGTAGTTTATTCTAAGCCTTTTTGAAGGATTTTGCAAATGAGCCGCCATTTCTGTAATTTCGACAAAATAGTTAATTAATAAATTAAAGTAGAGGAAATTTTGAATAATTTAAGCTTATGAAATTTTTTGGTAACATTGATAGTTTAGCTTCAAGAGCAAATTCTATTTGATCGAGATCGGTCGTATTATATTGCATTGATATGAAATTACATAGTAGCCAGGATTTTGACAAATATTTTTTTGTGTTGTCACATTCGAAAACAGCTGATCTGATCAGAGTGATCAGAGCAGAGGTTGGGGAACCACTATGGAACGTTGCCGCTGTAGTGCGGCAAATTATAAAATACAAATTTCAAATAAAATAAGATCACCAATTTGATTGTTTGTTGATAAGACCCGTCTTTATATCTAATTCTAAAAACGATAAATTGAGGAAATTATAAATAAAGTATAGCGATGAGTGTAGTTTTATTTTAGTATGTTGGTAGGATGTGTCATGAACAAATAATATAAATCTGTCAGAATTTGAATTACCTTTTTAAGGTGCGTTTTCATTAGTGATAATGGCAGTGGTAGCAGACGCCGTTATAGTATTTCCAATAGAAAAGTGCTAGTGACTCATGTTTATGTACATGCAAACTAATGTGTCATTATCACGATATGTAAGAAATACTATAATTTCGTATTCTACCACCGCCATTAGCTACCAGTACCTACCAATCGGAACGCACCTTTAAACTTGACGTTTCGTCAAAGTGGTACCAACCTAGCATTTACTATACAGAAATCATTTATTTATTTTTTTTTAAATATGTACGTATTTCTTAAAAATCAACACAATAAACGTTGATGTCGCTCCTGCCAAAAACTAGATAGCGCGACTCGCTCACATGCGACGGCAACACTCCGCCTTCGGTGACGCGCCGCATCACCGCTCGTCGCGCTATTCCGTACTTTCGGCATTTGTGACATAAATAACTATTATTCTAATGACGTAGTGTAGGTAGTGTCAAATGCTGATGCTTTGACAATACCTACGATTTATCTCAATAGAATAGATTCTCATGTAGCTAAACTATAAATTTTATATATTGTATGATAAAGTCATGTGCCTGGCCACATCAGATTTTTTTTTCTGTTGTAACTATATCTGTCTTTTGCGAAAGTTTATTTTTGATCGAAACCCTAATTGAGAGTACGGCCCAACAGAGATGTACTTCAGTCAAATATCGTCTATCTGCTAGCACCGATAAGATGCTCACTGCATAAAGTACTGGACCACATTTCGTAAATTACGTTACATATCACATCTTTTGATTGACAATCTATGTAGCAAATAGGTTCATGTCTGGTTTGTTTCTCTTTTGGTCGTAGTGCCTTTTCGTATAGCCAATGATATTTTACCGATCGTAACACGGTCCAACTTTAAACTTTAAATGTAATAGATTATAGATCAATCTGACTGTTTAATTGGCTAGAATATTTACATAAATTACAGCATTAAGAGAGAACTAAATGGGTTTCCCACATCCCGCTCTTTCACAAAATCATCGTTTACGTAGCAGATACATACTTTTTGGTATTTCGATCTTTGTATACAGGTTAGTCTTACCGGGACACCTAAATAATTCTCCAAAGATAAGAAATTTAAAAAAATTATTCACAAATTCAAATTGTTCAACTAAAGTTATTTGGCTTTAAGCAAGCTATCGTTTAATTATATTTTCAATATACTGTGTGCTTATTTTATTATAGAAATTTGGTAACCTTTCCCTTTTTAAATAGAACACCCTGTATATTATTACATATTTTAATTCTAAGATTAGTTCTAATTTCTTTAATTCTTTATAAAATCCATTATTTTCTAAATATGTTATTAACCCAAAATAGTCAAAATTACCAGACTACCTAATCAATTCTTCAACTCCGAAAAATTTCAACAAATTTTGCAAATAAAAGTTGTTTCCGTCTAAACAACCTCATCTACACATTTATTACATACACATTTATTTTAATGTGGCACTTTGTACATTTAATTTAATTCATTTAATGGTGTTTGTATTTTCTGTTATGATAGCAAATCATTTTTGATACAATTTGGGTTTCATTTTATAGTTAAATTTATCGGGATTAATTTGTATCTGAAGAAATCCTTCACTATTATTGTTATTTTTTACGTTTGTTTTGGTTTCTGTTTTAAATACCTGTATTTGTTGTTGAGGTAGCTAAAAAGACTTAAGCAAGTTGAAAGGATTCATGTTTACCTCCATATTTAATGATATATACTTCTTGCAAAATCTGTTCCTCCTATCATAGCAACATGTTTTTGTAAACAATCATTTTATGCTCGATACTTGCGTTAATCAGAAGGGTTTAATAGATTGAAGTTCATACCTAAGAAGTAACAGCTCAATTGATTTATTGTAGATCAGAAAATAATTTAGATTTAACTTTTTCGGAATCCCGGGATTGGAAGCTCTAATGGTTACATGTCGTAATTTACATAAAAATTGGAATTATTAATTAAAAACCTTTTATAGTCGGAGTATAAATTTAGCACGATTAGGGGTTTGAACATATCCGACGCATTATTATTTAAGCTGAGATATGTTTGCAAAATCAGTATCAAAATTTGTGACAGGGTTTGTTATTTTACAAAATTCTTGAACAGGTTGATTTTTATTTATCAAAATACATATTTTTATGTAAAATTAAATTATCAACCTTCAGTTGTTTCTGGTTTAAGACATCAGTGTTATCTTTTTGTAAATCGCAACCCCATATTTTTCTTCAATATTTTGGTGAATCTTTTAATTGTCTTAATAGTAGCGGAAATATTTCATAGCCTTCCATAAGAATTTTTTTGAGAAAACACAGTTGAAAATTGCAAAATATTGATAACTTTTGGGACCATGAATGGAATATGAAAATGCTGCTGTAAGGTCATACTATTTATATGCTAGCATGCAGAAAATTAACAGATCGATCTATCATAATCTAGAACAAAAATGTGGGGTTGTCATTTAAAAAAGTGTCAATGACATCATAAGCAAAAAAATCTGATGTGGCCAGGCACATGACTATCATACAATATATAAAATTAATAGTTTAGCTGCATGAGAATCTATTTGATTGAGATAAATCGTGACTGCATTAAAATTAAACTAGTTAGCCAGGATTTGACAGACATTTTGATACTATTGACAGTATGTATTGTCAAAGCATCAGCAATTGACACTACCTGCTGTCATTACAATAATACTTATTTATGTCACAAGTGCCGAAAGTACGGAATAGTGCGACGTGCGGTGATGCGGCGCGTCACCGAAGGTGGAGCGTGGCCGTCACATATGAGCGAGTAAGCAGTTTTCGGCAGGAGTGACATCAACGTTTTTTGCGTTGCTTTTTGAGAAATATGTATTTAAAAAAATAATTAAGAAATGGTTATATTTCTGTATAGGAAATATTAGGTTGATACCACTTCTACGAAACGCCAACTTTAAAAAGCTAATTCAAATTCTGAGAGATTTATATTTGTTCATGATACTGTAGATGTCACATCCGTACCAACATGCTAAAATAAAACTACACTTTATTTACAATTTTCTCAATTTATCGTTTTTAGAATTAGATATAACAACGGGTTGATATTTCTTATCAACAAACAATCAAATTGGTGATCTTATTTTATTTGAAATTTGTATATTGTACTTTGCGGCACTAGAGCGGCAACGTTCCATAGCGGTTCTCCAACCTCTGATAAAATCAGCTGTTTGCGAGTATGACTGCACAAAGAAATATTTGTCAAATCCTGGCGACTATGTAATTTCATATCAATGCAGATGCGACCGATCTCGATCAAAAAGAATTTGCTCTTGAAGCTAAACTATTAATTTTACAATAAAATGTTACCTCTACTTTAATTTATTATTTAACTATTTTGTCGAAATTACAGAAATGACGGCTCACTTGCAAAATCCTTGAAAAAGAGTTAGAATAAACTACCTGCAGTTCCTTTGGACCCCTTTGAACCAAAAGCTTTTCAGCTCTAAGTTTAGTCATAAAATTTCTAAATATGAACTTTCGTCCCGATACCTTTCGCAGTTTCGCCGGAATCGTCGCCACAAAAATCGTTTACACACACACAGACATACATACACACACATACACACACACACACACAGACATTTTTTTGTACCTTGGTCAAATATATTCAGGGGACCCAAAAGGACATATTTCCACTAAAATCTCAAAAACATTTTCGGCACTATTACAATACTTTACATACAGCGTATGATAAAGTAAAAACAATTTAAGGGAGGAAAATGAATTAGGGGAAAACTACGTAGTGGAAAGTATCTTTTTGTAGTTGTTTTTATTTAGACGGTTTTTGGTGTTTTTGGTAATTTTGTTGTTGGTACGGTCCTGTAACACCGCGCGACGACCTCCAAAAATAACAATCGTCACAAGCTTGTCTAGCCGCGATTATTATTATTGCAATAGATAGCGCAGCAGTCGGCGGCCGGGCAAAACAACCGACGAACGAGCGAACGGTTATTCACTCCATTCTATGGCGCGAAGTGCATTTTTTAGCAATGACCGCTCGGCTAGTCGCCTCTCAGTCACTCGCATACTTGTCACCCGCCATCCTATGCAGCCTAAACTGTTGGTTTAGGCGTCTCTGTATGTGTTGCCAAAAGCAAATACGGACGCAAACACGTTTGACTTTCACCCAAAGTCACCAACGGTCCCCTATTTCGCGTTAGAGAAAGACGCCATCTACCGCGAAAATACTGCAATGAAGAAAGAAGAAAAAAATGCGCGTAAACCATTACTATAAATAAAAATATCTCTGGCTATGGGAAATCTTTTGGCGATATGTACCCACTTGCACAGGATGGTGACACACAGTGGTTTCAATGCTAAATAATTATATGAAAAATTAATTAATGTGTTCTTTTTCATTTTGATAATTATTTAATAAATCAAATATTTGCCAGTTTTTTAAATATTTTGGGTATGGAATGGTTTGACAAGAAATTAGATAAGTCATCTTTTGAATTTTTCAAATTGGCCAAGGATAAATGAATAAATGAAAAGCTATAATAATAGCTACACAAAGACGTCACGACAGGAACGATTGAAGAAATTGAAATTGATATAAAATCGACATACCCGGTGTATATTTTACACATAACAAAAAAATCTGATGTGGCCAGGCACATGACTTTATCATACAATATATAAAATTAATAGTTTAGCTGCATGATTGTCATGATTGCATGATTGTCAAAAAACCAGCGTTTGACACTACCTACTGTCTGAATGAAAATAATTGCCGAAATCCTGGCTAACTAAGTTTTTTTAATGCAGACACGATCTCGATCAAAAAGAATTCGTGTACAAAATTTCCTCTACTTTAATTTATTATTTAACTATTTTGACGAAATTACAGAACAGGCGGCTCACTTGCAAAATCCTTAGAGGAAACATCCAGTTCCTTTAGACCCTTTTGAACCAAAAGCTTTTCAGCTCTAAGTTTGGTCATGAAACTTATAAATATGAACTTTCGTCCAGATACCTTTAGTAGTTTCTCCGGAATCGTCGTCACAAAAATCGGGTACACATACAAACACACACACACACACATAAATTTGTTTGTACCTTGGTCGAAACGTTCAGGGGGCCCAAAAACACCTATTTCCGCTAAAATCTCAATTTTTTTTCGGCACGATTACATACTATGTCATACTGCGTATGATAAAGTAAAAAGCATACCCGAATTACTACATAGTTCAATTTTGTTCATTGTGATCCAGGATACCCGTAGTAATCTACTATCGTGAAATATTACCAATAAATAACGTTTTCCATAAGAAGTAACTTGTTGCTTTCAACAAAATTATTTTGCGGGTAAAAAGTGGGAAAAAATTTAAGCTTTAGAATCAGGGTCTACTGGAACATTCAAATAAAAATCTAATACTGGAGATGCAAATTTTGATGCATAATGATGTACTAAATATTGTTTTGTTTAACCATATTTAAGCTTTGTTTTCAATAAACAGTGAAAGTATAATGCAAAAATACACAAAACAGCAGGAAAATCAAAATAATAAAAAAAGGTGACTTTTAAGTATAGCTGTATTTTGTTACATTCAAACAAAAACTGATATAAAGATTGTATAATTTTGTTTAGTAGATATAACAAACTTGATACTATCTTCTGACAGACCGTAACTGGCAGTCAACTTGAGAGGACCTATGTATTTAAATTTAAAAGTTCGGATCGTGTAGATCCTGGTTTTAAACTATCAAATATCATACTTAAATAAAGCGTTAGCGTGGTCTGTCGGTCTGTTCAGGTTTCCTAGCGAAGAGGGTTGACCGCAGGCCCAGGACCCTTATACCGTACACCGTGGTGAGGGGGATAAAAAGGGTTATTGGGAGGGAGTTGGGTATAATTCCGCACATGATTGGGAGTCATATTGTATAGGGATCACATGGTATATGGTATATAGGTCCGATATAGCTTGAAGATCAATTTCAAATCATTGTTCGTTATTTATTTAGTGCTTTCTATGGGTTACGTAATTGGAAATATGTGCGGATCTTAACACAAAAGTTTATTGATTTTTTATAGGCTATTTATTTTTAAACGAGTTATTTTTATAACAAAATGGAGTTAATTTCGGAATGTAAAGACCGGATTTTCTGTAAAAAAACAGCTATATTATATATTTAATAAAGACGTCAATACAAAATTTAGCGTTAGAAAGTTTAGTAAATAATTACCTAACAGTGTATAATCTTTTTTATGTTCTTCAATGCATTTTATGTGGCATAGTCTACCACCAGCGAACAACAACCTTTCGAACTAAGAAAATAATTTTTGTGATCACTTTAACCAATTATCATACTTTTTTGTTGGTATTTTCAAGTTTTTTAAAGTATTAGCCTGTAGACCAGCAACCAATTATTAATCTATATACCAATCAAGCAGTCAAGGTTGGCTGTCACATACCTGATTTTTTGGTTTGATATTTTATTTCTGTTTTGAATTTTAATCTGAAGAAAAAAATTGTTCCTGATATTTTTTGTTAAATTTTACCGTCATTACCACTGTGCGCCTATCGTTGACTAATATTTGCTTTGGTAATACGCACATCATTCATTAATATTGTTGACTAGTAAGAGTTCTCTTGTTTATTTGTAGGATAAATTTGTATAGAACGTCTACGAAAAAGAAATCAAAACAAGAATCAATTAAATTCAAATCTGTCATAATTTCATAACAATATCAATCCATGCAATAATATTGATAATGTCATGTATGGAGATGTCTACGAAACAAAGATATCGATCATTAATTCTAAATTTGTACGAATATTGTATTTATTGACGTAAACAACAAATGATAATAGAAACAATTACAGCAATTTATGATTTAACCGATAAATAATCGTTTGTTGACACTTTCTGAGTATGGCTACATAATTTTAAATAAAAATAAGCGTTTATCTCATCACGATATTCAATTGCATACAATTTTGCTCATATGTATATTACGGTAGGTTGTGGTTGCATAAACGTTGTAGCCAGTATTGGTTCAAGTGTTTAGTACTAACATTATAGAAAAATTACTAAATTTTCCATTTCAGTTTTAGTAAAAAAAATAAAAAAAATACCGGTCGGCTAATATGTACGTATTTTGAAAAACGAAAAGTTTCTCTTCTTCTTTCAAAAAGAGCAAATTCTTTATATAATCGTTAGTTTATTGCAGTCGTATAGTTTTGTGATCTAACAAACTTGTTTTTCAGAAGTTGATCGTTTTATCAATGTTTAAGAAGTATACCTTTTCTCTAAAATCTAACCTTAAAATTTGTATGAAAAATAACCTGTTTCTTCGATACTATGTTTATTGAGAAGACTGTAGTTGTGTCTGTGTGTGTATGTTAGGGTGGTTCTTACTTTGCGAATTTTATTTATTTTTAATTCAAGAGTCCAGGTGTTCCTTTACTTAATTGCTGTGAAATGTGGGGTCGATCAATACATATTAACGTACCCCAAAGGATCAAAATCAAGAAGAAGTTTAATTTACACATAATAAAAAAATATTTTTATTTTGTTGTACTACAATAATTGTACATACCACAGCTATTAACTTAATCAAAATAAATAATCTTCTAACTTTTCAGTCTAAAAAATTAGAGCATTTTGCATATTGCCAGGTACTTAAGTTGTCAAAAAATACAATAAACTGATTCGAATAAGTCAACACAGTTTCCAATAAAAAAATATTTTTATTTTGTTGTACTACAATAATTGTACATACCACAACTATTCACTTAATCAAAATAAATAATCTTCTAACTTTTCAGTCTAAAAATTAGAGCATTTTGCATATTGCCAGGTACTTAAGTTGTCAAAAATACAATAAACTGATTCGAATAAGTCAAAACAGTTTCTAATAAAAAAATATTTTTATTTTGTTGTACTACAATAATTGTACATACCACAACTATTCACTTAATCAAAATAAATAATCTTCTAACTTTTCAGTCTAAAAATTAGAGCATTTTGCATATTGCCAGGTACTTAAGTTGTCAAAAATACAATAAACTGATTCGAATAAGTCAAAACAGTTTCTAATAAAAAAATATTTTTATTTTGTTGTACTACAATAATTGTACATACCACAACTATTCACTTAATCAAAATAAATAATCTTCTAACTTTTCAGTCTAAAAATTAGAGCATTTTGCATATTGCCAGATACTTAAGTTGTCAAAAATACAATAAACTGATTCGAATAAGTCAAAACAGTTTCTAATAAAAAAATATTTTTATTTTGTTGTACTACAATAATTGTACATACCACAACTATTCACTTAATCAAAATAAATAATCTTCTAACTTTTCAGTCTAAAAATTAGAGCATTTTGCATATTGCCAGGTACTTAAGTTGTGAAAAATACAATAAACTGATTCGAATAAGTCAAAACAGTTTCTAATAAAAAAATATTTTTATTTTGTTGTACTACAATAATTGTACATACCACAACTATTCACTTAATCAAAATAAATAATCTTCTAACTTTTCAGTCTAAAAATTAGAGCATTTTGCATATTGCCAGGTACTTAAGTTGTCAAAAATACAATAAACTGATTCGAATAAGTCAAAACAGTTTCTAATAAAAAAATATTTTTATTTTGTTGTACTACAATAATTGTACATACCACAACTATTCACTTAATCAAAATAAATAATCTTCTAACTTTTCAGTCTAAAAATTAGAGCATTTTGCATATTGCCAGGTACTTAAGTTGTCAAAAATACAATAAACTGATTCGAATAAGTCAAAACAGTTTCTAATAAAAAAATATTTTTATTTTGTTGTACTACAATAATTGTACATACCACAACTATTCACTTAATCAAAATAAATAATCTTCTAACTTTTCAGTCTAAAAATTAGAGCATTTTGCATATTGCCAGGTACATAAGTTGTCAAAAATACAATAAACTGATTCGAATAAGTCAAAACAGTTTCTTAAATCCATTTCTTCTTTCATGCGAACGGAATCTGAAGGCAAACATTCTGAATAGTGTCTAGTTTTTGTGAAAACTGTGGATTGTTGCTTTTTTCAGTTTTTATCACTGATTTTTACAAAACCTAGCGTTAATTCTGGCTTCAGTTTCAACGAAAAAAAAAATCATACCAGAACAGTTTTCATAGGACAGGATAGTCATTTAGCTTAGACTATTGTATTTTTGAAGGTTTTTACAAGCTTTTAAGCGTTTTTACAAGGTTTTTACAAACCATGTTTAGCGGCAATTGGAATACATGCGGGTTAGCAAAATTCAAAATTCCATTCTTGACCGTCACTTGTTTATTTATTAACGTCATTAATATGTTTTCAATAAATTTAATAAATTTTGATGTGCCCTTTTATAGGAATTTTCTAAAAAGGACAATTAGTAAAAAAGATAATATAAAAAAGTAAAGAACTAAAAAAGTATGATGATTATGGTATGTAATAGAATATTATTTGACGAACACAAAATTAGGGATATAAATCGCGAGCATGAAGTTTATACGCGTCCCGTAGGCTAGCGTGTAAACATGCGAGCGATTTGTATCCGTTGTGTGCGAGTCGAATTCGACGTTTTATCTACGACTCGTAAATTCCATTTTATATCAAATATTTGAAATGTATTTGTCAATGGTGGCGAAGCGAACTGTCAAATAACTTTCATCTACGTAGGTTTTGACAGTACGTTCGTATAATGATGACAGTTCGTTTGTAGGTTATGTAGTCATACGTATGGAATGAACTTATTATATACTGAGCGCGTAAAGTACGGAAACATGACAAAATTTCAAGAACGGTTTGCAATTTAATTATAATTTTCAAATTTTTTTTTTAACTTCTTGGCATTTTTTTAAATGACAACCCAATATTTTGTTAATGAATTTGGCAGATCTTTTAATTATTATCTTAACGGTAGCATAAAATGCCTTACATACGAAAATTTTCAAGAAAAAGGCGATTGAAGGTTTTGAAATAAGAGCGACAAAATCTCCGGAACGGCTCGACCAAATTTATCGAAATTTTGGTATTAAGTACTTTGCAACCATCTGACCTCACTGGCGTTCTTATCGTTGATGCAACGTGTACAGTTTCTGAGATATAACCTCAATCTCTTGAATTTGAAATAGCACAGCCTGTATATCTTGGCATTTGTATATTTTTTCAAAAACAAAACCGAGACATGTGTTATTACACCAAAATATACGAAAGCTTTGAGATATGGATCTAAAATTACGTTATTAAAACTATAAACAGTTACTTTACAATCGACTGTAGGTCGACTGAAAGATTTGGCACTTATAAAAGCAACAAGTTTCGCTTTTTTTGGCATTTTTATTGAGTTTTTTTTTATTCACTTAAAGGTGTTGTGGGTTCTGCAGCATTAACATTCGCGCTATCTTAAAAATAATCCAGCCAAAAAAAATTGAACGTAAATCTTAAATACAGGATGGTCACTTTTTTCTCGTTTATTTGAAGAGATACAAGAGTTAAATTCGGCCAAACGTATTTTTTGCTGATCAAAGCAAAAAAAGAAAATATTTGGTTATTAATTTTGTAATGTACACACATGAATATTCTTGGATGTACTTTTGTCTACAAATGTATGAAAAGCGACCAGTTCCCCAAAAACGTGTTTTACATATTATTTTATCTAATTTACGTAAGTGTAGAGAATTATTTTCATTGACAGCATGTGAGTTCCCCGAAACATATAAAAGCTGTTTGTCACATTAGAAAATAAATACAGAAAATACACAATACAGAAAATTAATTGTCAAACTTATAACCTTAATCGCCAATAATTGACATTGATGACTTAAAATTTGCAATGTGAATGACAAATATTTGATATATTTGACATATAACCATGGCAACCCTTAACGCCCGCGCGGGCAGTTTTTGCCTCGGTATCTAAGATGTAAAATGTCACTTTATGATCATGTAGGACCATAAAATAATATAATCAACTGGTAAAATAACAAAATGTGCAAAATAATCTTACGTTTTATCTAAAATTTATACAAATATTTAAAAATATGCGATTAACACTGGCCTGCAAAGTGCAAGCGGAATATACGCCACAATATTTTCCCAAAATGCTTCAGATATTAAACAATATATTCCACATTAGATAACCACACAGAGTGCATGTTTGTCGTTCTCGATAAGCAAAGCATCGAGTAACCGAAATACTAAAAATAACAACCGCGTGCGATTTTTTGTTAATTACCCACGACTAGCCATATTACCAATTCAAATTTGACGAGGCTATTGGTCGGCTGCATTGAGTGCGCTGCAAAGGCCAAGGAACTTTGCCAAAGTTTGACGAACGTTAACATTGAAAAAAGACACCGACCAAAAACCCCAGCGAGAAAGAGAGAGAGAGAGATTCTTTTGCGAATTGGCGAACAGGAAAAAAACGAACGTTGCGATAACAAATGAATTTCTACTAAGACGGGATGCTTGCGAGAGAGAACAGGGTAACGAAGATAGAGAGGGGGGGGGGTGTGGATGGTGAAAAGTGCTGCTGCAATACACAAAGTTTCTCCCATGTACAGTCTTGGAATTAAGTAAGTCCGTATCAGCATTTCAGCAGTGTGTCGGTGACACATCCATGTATAGGCAAAACCGGGCGAG
Source organism: Melinopterus prodromus (assembly GCA_964023965.1). Taxonomy (NCBI): domain Eukaryota; kingdom Metazoa; phylum Arthropoda; class Insecta; order Coleoptera; family Scarabaeidae; genus Melinopterus; species Melinopterus prodromus. The sequence goes on along the minus strand of OZ030396.1, from coordinate 36,128,319 downwards.
CTGAAGATTACTCATAGATTTCAGCTGTTATTTTCGACATACGTTACAGATTATTTCTAAATATTGACGCGTGTTAGAACGAAATAGCATACTTTTCATACGTCTGCTGTATATTTTAAATGGGCAAGACAAAAACGTACGTCGGTTCTTAGAACCATAAGAACGAATGACAGCGGTAGCAACCTAACCTCCAATTCGAGCGCGAACGTGTGATGTGAACAAGATGTTTTCGTTGGTATGTTTTCACTTTGCTTCTGTTAAACATGGTAATGATGGATATATAAATTAGATAGGATATTATCACAATTAAATGACAGTATTTTTAATAATTAAATATTAATCTTTAACGAACTACCTAGTAGGCAACCTAATATACACAGCTATATAACCAATCCACGCGGTACGTTCATATCTTGGTTCATACGATTTTAAGCGATGAGTCATCTTCAGCTCTCCCGGTTTTGCCTATACGAGTTTTTTGTTGTTCTGGTCGGCCGCTAAGTGAAAAAAATTGTCCGTTTACGCTACATACTCGTATATCGAAAATATATTATTTTCGAAACCTCGTTCGAATGCTTTGAATTGATTTATAATGATTTATATGTTTCTATTTATTATCTTAATGTGGAATTAATTAATATAATTCCTACATTGCAATGTAATTGTGTTTTTATTAAATATAACGTTAATTTTATATTAATAAACATAAAAGCTTTCGATTAATCAAATGAAAATTCAGTTTAAGTTCAATAAAACACAACAAATTATGCAAACTTATTGCATCTAATTGCTTTTTTTGCGATAATAAATACAAAAATCAATTTCTTGTCAATATTGTTTAGGAGTGTGTATATTGTATACCATCGTATAGCATGAATGTATCATTACATTTTTTTAATATTATTAATTTGTATTTGCTTTACAGCATATTTTTCAAATATCTGACATCTGAAAATATTGACAATTATGTATATCACTCATTTACAAAAATTTATAATAGCTTGTAGATGCAAGCTCTAAATTTTCGACGAATTTTCATGGAATGTAAGTATGTAATAATTTTTATTATTCAAAAAATAAATAAACCAAAATATACGACCATCTAAGATTTAAAATGGAAATATAAAAGGCCTTTATTTTTTATGTTAATGTGTTATAATTAACCTTACAGTACACAATTCATAAGTAAAAAAGTTTTTTTTAACTATTATCGTTGTTAATGCACGCCTCTTACTTTATTTAGAAATTTAGAAACTAAATTTCCAATAATGTTCCGGCTAATATATTGTAAATGAAAAATGTTGCTTATTGAAAACTGGAACTATATTACAATAAAACTTTTGTAGAGCTTTTTAAAATATTATCAAAAAATTAAAAATAAAAAATTAGAAACTTATCAAACAACGCAAAATCAAAAATGTAACACAATAAATACATATTACAACAATAAAACATTATTAATTTTAAGTAAAAATATTAATAATTGGAATTGGAACAAAAGTAAATACGGAAATGTTTTGATTTCTTTTTTCTAAAAAGTAGAAAGTAATAAGTTACATATGGTCTTATTGGTTTTCTCTGTTCCTTCAGAAGTTGCAGCCGTTTAAAATAAGTAAAAATAGGGACCGCCTGTATAAATTATTGTTATAATTTTAATTATTTCGATGTTAAGCATGTATTAGATCTCATGAAAGATAATTGAAACATTAACTGCTGTAAAGTAAATACAGATATAATATTTCCATTGTCCTTCATACAAATTATATGCTCCGTTCTAAATATAAACTTAAATTAATTTTAGAGAATTTATTTACATTTAGTGAATATATTTTAATATTAAAATTCTGAAATAGTTTATATTCAGTGATAATCCTTGGCAACAAGTTGATATGTGCATTTACTTACGTAATTAATATGTGTATTAGATAAATACAATTTATATAATATGTCGTGATATTACGCAATATCTTAAATTGAGATTTTCGTATCATATTATCGAATTTCATGTTTATTAATATTATTATATAAGTAATTCTATATTTAATTAAATGCATTACCTACTCGTAAACTTAACTCTAGTGGTCAAATTACATTTTTTACATTGCAATGAATGCATGGAACAGATCGGACAGTCTCAAAATAAACTAAATCCCGTTACATTACCGAAAAACCACCTCGTGCCGGACAACTTTTTGCGAAGCGGCCGGGTCGACGGAGCACAGTACACGAATATATAACAGATATACTATTTACAAATACTGCAATAGCAATACGAACATACTTATTTCCATGACTGTACGTTCTCTCTTACTTTTTCCTCCTTTTTCTCTTGTTATTTTTTCGTGGCTTGGCTCTTGGATCGTAGTGGTCTTTTTTCCGTGGCATATTTCCGCTTCGGTTTTCAGTAGAACTTTTCTTTCTCTCTCCCGGGAGCGTTTGGGAGGGGGTGAGAGAGTGAAAGAGTTTACGATGACGCAAGGACGCATAAGGAGAAGAAGTTGCGGTGGTGGTGGTGGGGGATACGTGTGTGTGCAACAGCAGCCGCGAATTTTGGGTGTGAATGCCCGGCCAAAGACCCTTTCCCAAATGCAATCGCCGAAAGAATGCAATTTGGTCGAGAGTCATAGGCGACTCGTCCTCTGAGGGTCTATTTCGTTATTTTTCAATCCACGTACGTAACACTGGTCAACATAAGTTTTCTTACTTTCCCAAGCTATTGCCATTCGTATTGTGTTGATTTTATCGTAATGTTTTGTTATCTATTTTGTGAAATTTGCAGTTTCGTTAGATTGACTAGTTTTAGACGACCACAAACGACACAAGAAAAGCTAAAACGTTTCAGCATTCATGTGTAGCTTTTGTGGTGGAGTTTCCTTGTGATTATCTCTTTAAATTATAACTTTTACGGACAAGAATCAAAATTATAGTTTGTTGTATCTGCTATATTTTCATGTTTTAAACAATTTCTGAAAAGTTCCAAGTAATGCCAACACCCTCATATAAATCTTATAGGTGAATAATACACTGAAAATTATACCTCGTGAAATTTGCAATAAAAGTATGTACTTAGGTATTTTTTCGTGTAACTGCTTAACTGTTTATAATATGGTATTATAGTCCATCAAATTAGATTTTGACTTCTTACAAATTAGTATTATTTTTTACTTTATGTGTAGCTTTATTTCCAGAACTTTTAAAGAATATAACCAATGTTTCCACCGATGCCCCTACTGCAAAAAAATAGAGAGAAAGGGTACAGAACGTACAATTGTACAGTATCCTTGGCACACTATTACAAATGGAGCTTACAAACACATATGCGGTCAAAATTAGCAGTATTTTTTTATTTTACGTATACGTTATAAGAAGAAATTCGTGTTCTGTCCACATTATTCCGTTCAAACCAATTACATTATATGGCGTCATTAATACTTTTACTTTTCCTTCATATTATTAGCTACTCCAAACAACAAAATACGTACGTAAGCCAAACTAAAATTTAGAAACAATTAAAAATAACGAAAAATGTACATGATGGCTAATATTGTTCTTATTTTAGATAAAAAATTAAGGAGCAACAGTCCTGGATCTTTTATTGTAGTATTAAAGCAATTAATAATACGTCTTCTAAGTGTTTTGGTGCTTTATTGGTTGTCACAAATCATGAAATGTTCTCCTTCAGTGCCTTCATTCCAATATTTTTTAAGGTTTCTCAAATACTCTCAGAACAATTTTTTCCACTAACATTGCCTTGGTAATTATCAGCGGCGCGTCATGCTATTATGGGGCCCTGGACAATTTTGAATTTGGCGCCCCCATATACAATGTTGAATTAACATGAAAAACTTTTTACTTTATCATACGCAGTATGACAAAGACTAATCTAAAGACTAATCTCTGACATATTGGCTTTTGACAAATAAAATCCGTTGACGTTTTAATCACAAACGTCAAACGTCGGAAAAGTGTTCATTACAGGCCGGGCTGGGGTGGCTGGCAAACAGCATCTTTCGTGTCTCCATAGAGACGCGAAAATGTCATTTTCGCATCATGTACGATAAAATAGTATATTGTGTACCAAGCCGAGAACGTGGTTCTTTTCCTGGCGAGAGAAGAGTTGCACAGGCGAGCGTAGCGAGCCTGGGCACTTCTTGAGGCCCGGAAAAACACTTTCTGGGCATGGTGCACACATAATTTTTTATCCTACACAACAATATTGTAACAGAATCACCCATTTCTAAGGACTAATCTCTGACATGTTGGCTTTTGACAAATAAAATCAGTTGACGTTTTAATCACAAACGTCAAACCGAATCGAAGCTGTGTTTTGATTGGACAGAGATATTGCATTTTCCGGGCTAGCCCCGAAAAGTGTTCATTACAGGCCAGCCTGGGGCTGGCTGGCAAATAGCATCTCTCGTGTCTCCATAGAGACGCGAAAATAACATTTTCGCATCGTGTAGGATAAAAACGACATTTTCGCTTAAAACAGGTGAGCTGTGGAAATTCTGTTCGAAATTAAGGAAAAAAAATAAAATGAATAGAATTTTTATTAAAATTTTATTTATTAAATTTCTATTGGATAATAATGGCTATTATGCAAAAATTAACCTACAAACATGGCAACAACTTATCCTAATTATATACGACGAAGCATTTTGACAGTTCAGGTTTTATTTCAAAGAAAATTTCCACAGCACACATTTTTAAGCGCTGCTACCTATGTCAGTAGTATTTGCGGACTTATTTTTATTTTTTTAAGAAAATTTTAATATTTTTTAATTTTCACTAACTTTTGGATTTAGGGCTTTTAGGCAATTCTGATCAATTATTACTAGTAACATTTTTTGATTAAAAAAACCCTAAAGTGATTTCTTGATTTTTGCCATTACAAGCTGCTTTCCATTTAAAGAAGACAATTGTTTTTGGCAGTAAATAGAGCAATAAATCGAGCAAATTGGACAACAAATAAAACAGACATGAACGTGTTACACTCTTAAGTGGAAGACACTGTATACTCATAAATAATAAATCCGCCTGAATTTACACCCCCTTTTTTAAATAAAATTTTCGAATTTACTTCATCGTAATATTTACAGTTTTACATTTTCACTCCCTCCCCCTATCTTCAATTTAGCAAGAATTCATTTCCAAAATTCATTCCTTTCAAACTGTGTCTTAGTTTAATTTGTCAAAATTAAAATCACGAAGCTTCTACCTACGCTGTAGGAAAATTGTTTACTGTAACTGTAGCTAACTTTAATCTAATAAAAATGGCTGAGTATGTAACAAAACAGACTTGTTAGAACACAATTAGATCTGCAACGTACACTGACAAGTACTCGTGAAAACTATTTGTCCACAGTTAGTATTTCCACACATTCATGCTTTTCTCTTCTAATATTTTTATCACCTTTTATCTTTCTAGAAGAAATCCCGTAATAATTATAGTAGAATCCTTTCCACATCTAATATCTAGTTTCCCAATAAACACTGTCATTTCAAACATGACAATAAAGCCAACAATTTTCGCGTTTAATACCAATAATGATCACCCGTTATCTGGGCGAGCGTACTCCATTCGATCATGGTTGTTATGCGATTTTTAAAAGTAGAAATCGGCAGCTAAATGCGTGGTGTGTCTGTGCATACATGTGTGTTGCGTCTGTATTTGCAGGAGCGCTGGCAAACTTGCATCTGCTGCCAAAGAGAAATTTAGTTACCAGTTGCACAGCAAGCTTTTCTGTTGACCTACATTTAAACAAAGAATACATGGACACTTGTTTTGCACATTTGCTAATGTAAAAAACACATTGGCGTGCGTACAACTTGCTGAACACAACGTAAAAAATGTACCGGGAGAAATTAAATTAAGTGAAATGCTTTCTTTTTGTGTTTTTTTAACTATTCTGTGTTCTAAATATCACAAGAAATCGGATACAAACTTTTATATTGGCAATTTCATAGGGAAAATTATATTGGATTGTAAAATAACACCCTTTTTTTGAGAATTTTACTGGATTTCAGCCCTAGTACTATAGTCCATTTAATAACTAGGAGGAACTTTTCAAATGTGTTACTAGGATGACCTCACCTGTGATTGGCTGGATCCCAGACGGTTTTACGCCGGGCAAATTTAAAGTTAGGTTAGGTACCAGATAAACAAACCATAAACAAACTTGAGTACCAATTTTCCATTGTTTTGTGTGTTATTCCCGACTCCAGTTTTATCAGCAGCTCCTACAAGAACTAAATATGAATTCTGTGCCAAGTACAAGTTCAGTGCAAGGTTCGCCCCCGAAAAAGTGTAAAATATTAGAAATGGCAATATGTCATTTAACCTTAGCTGAAAAGTAAAGTATTATAAATCTAGGGTTTCCAACCCCGGAATCCCGGGATCCCGATAAATAATGAGCTTTTCGTGATTGTAAGTCTAAATCCCGGGATCTCGAAAAACTTAAATCTAAATTAGTTTCTTATTTTTTTGTTAATTGGTGAAGTGTGGGTACTGATCTACAATAAATCAATTGAGCTGCTATTTCTTCAATCTATAACAGCACGATTTCTGATTAAATTAAGTATCAAGGATAAAATGTTCGTTTATACCAACATGTTGTTATAATAGGAGGAACAGATTTTGCAAGAAGTAGATATAATTCAATATGGAGGCAAACATTATTTTCAGCTCGTTTGCGTCTTTTGATTTACCTCAACAAAAAAAAATCAGGCTTTATTTAAAACAGAAACTAAAACATAAACGTAAAAATTAGTGGCGAATTTCTTTACCTGTATTCTCTGATGTATTACGGAATATAAAATTTGTAACTAGGTATAAAATGCAGCGAAAAAAATATTGAAAATAAGTAGAAAATGAAGATACAAACTAATCCCGATATGTTTAAGTGTAAAATGAAACCCAAATTGTACCAAAACTGATTTGTTATTAATCGTTGTTATTAATCTTTCGATGGTTCACTGCAATCGAACGAACGATGTCACTTCTTGTACAGATTTTCAAGTTTCTTCCAGAAATTTACCTTAAACTAACGAATTATTTAAGTACGATGTTGTTCCATCATGAAGTGCATGTACGCCATAGATTGCGTCTCGGGTAAAACATCTCGAGTTTGTATTGAGCTGTGACAGCGGTAATATGGTTGTTTTTGCCATTTTTTCATGGCACAATTATCGTTTTTTTGCTTTTTTAGTGGAAAAGTTGTGTCAAAAAGTGCACTATAAAAAATTTATTTTATAATATGGGTTGGGCTATGTGAATTATATTTGACATAACCGAAAGACGTCCAAGTAATATTCATTTTGTTCATGACAAGAAATTGAATATTTAATACTGTAAGAAGTTTCAGTGAATATTTCATCAATTGTCAACAACAAATAACGGTTTACTTGAAGACGCATTTATAACTGGGTTATATTTTGTAAACAATAATCGTTTTATTTAAAATGCAAACAGTTAGTCTATTTGAATAATAAACATCCATGACGTATGAATTCTAAAGTTATCCAATTTTATTTTAAAGAAGAAAACAAAAAATCGTCAAAATATTTATTGGCCTTAATATAAAAAATGAAATATTTGGCTCGATCAAATAATTTCTTTTGCCGTGACTATTCTTGAAATATTCTACAAGAACGTTGAGAAAATTGAAGATGGAAGATTGAAGATGAATCTTAATGGAGTTTAAATTTTGTTTATTATTGATGTCAATACGCACTCTTTGACACCTTTTCAACCGATAATTTAGGTTTTCCTACTTGTAAGGTAAAATTTGAAAACGTCGATCATGTATCCTGGTAAATAATATTGTCCAATCAAGTATATTTTAGGCGTTTCTTACTGATTAGATTTGGTAACTTTTGGCATCCCAGGCGTTTTGATCTGCCAATTTTTGGGGTTTTTCATGAATCCCGAGATCAATCCCGGGATCCCGGGATTACTAAATCTTTAATCCCGAATCCCGGGATCAGTACTTTGTCCGGGATTGGAAGTCCTAGTAGTTACCGCTATTCAACATAAGAAACAGGCCTTGCTGTTTGCTATTTGAAGGGAATAAAACTGCAGATTACCATGAAGAAATGAATGCGGAGTATTTGAACACTGGTTCAATGCTTTATTACAAAAATTGCCAGAGAACGCAGTGCTGGGACAATGCTTCTTCTTACCACAGCCGCAAGGTTTGAAAAAATACCAACAACATCCTCAACGAAGAAAAATATGCAGGATTGGCTACGATACGATCAGAATTATTGTGTTTAATAAAGGAACAAAGAAATAAGTTCGATATGCATGTTTGCGATGAGCTGGTAAAAGACAGCAATAAAGCTATCACCGTATCATTGAGAGTTGAATCCGATCGAGCTCAAATGGGCCCAAATTAACAATAAGATTGCAGCGAAGAATACCATATTTAAATTGGCAGACGTCAAACCGCTTTTAATAGAAGCCATTGGGAATGTAACAAGCACACATTGGAGTAATTGTGAAGGACATGTAATAAAGGAAGAGGATAAAATGATGAACCTATATGGGAAGGTGGACAAAATTGTTGAACCTCTAATAAAATTCATGTTAATACAGATAGCGACAGTGATAGTGATTTATATTTAAGTACCGATGACGATGATGCTTAATATATAGTATTATTATTATAATAAAAAAATATATATTTTTATTGTTTGTTTTTTACCGCACCAATACGTTTAACCTCAAAGTAATTCAAATTTAACCGCAAAAATATCTGCTGACATTTCTGGTAATGTTTTCTCAATGTTTTCCTAGTGTTAATCTGGCTTCTGGTTTTATTCCTCCTAGTTATTAAATAGACTAGTTATCAATATACAGAAGCGCGAATTTTAGACATTGTACTATTGGCACTGGTGCTATATTTATAACGTCTACTGAGTTTTAAGCCAGTAGGTTGTTTGCTATCTTTCTTCGTATCTTCATTCCAGTACCTCCAATACAAACAAATATTAATTACAAAAGTTATAGTGAATAAAATTTGCTATCAGTTCACTTCAAATATTGTTTTTGTAGAGCCAATAGTTTTGGTGTTTATTGGCGAAGTAAGACTATTTTATTATTTATGTATACTAGATGCCCTACTTTTTTCCCTTTTTTAGGATAGTAAATTTCATAGTGAGCAGAAAGTTTCATAGTGACTTATTAGCTTTTTCAATTCTTTAAAAAGTTACAGCCGTTTAAATCACTAACAAATACGAATTTTAAACAGCTCCAAAGAGCTATCACAAGGTGCGATTGATGATCGAGACTTTTTAACGCACGAGCGACAGCATGTGCGTTAACTGTCAAAATTGAATGGTATGTTCGATTGACTGTAATGAAGTCGTTTGATTGGCTATAACAAAGCGTGCATTAATAGCAATCGTACATTTATAAACCTGTTACTAAACGACTTTCTATTCACTAAACAGACTCACAAATAAACAGTTTGTTTTTATAATAATTAAAAAAAATCTGATGTGGCCAGGCACATGACTTTATCATACAATATATAAAATTAATAGTTTAGCTGCATGATAATCTAGTTTACTGAGATAAATCGTAGGTATCGTCAAAGCATCAGCGTTCGAGACTACCTACACTACGACATTGGAATAACAGTTATTTATGTCACAAGAGCCGAAAGTATGGAATAGCGCGACGAGCGGTGATGCGGCGCGTCACCGCGAGTCGCGCGATCTAGTTTTCGGCAGGAGTGACACCAACGTTAATTGTGTTGCTTTTTGAAAAATATGTATTTTTAAAAAATAATTAAAGAATGGTTATATTCAAAAATGTTTGTTTCCTCTAAAATGACTCTAAAATCGTCACATATAATAGGAAAAATCTAGGCCAACTTTATAGCAAATTGAAGGACAAGGTTGAGCTTGAAAATAAAAGCGGGTTGATCTATAAGGTGGAGTGCGGTGATTGCGGCATGTCATATGTGGGCCAAACAAACCAATATTTGAAAACCAGAATTAAGCAACATGTGACGGATTGCAATGATAAAAATAAAGACAAAAAAGAAAAAACAGCTCTGGCACTCCACGCTTTCGCGGGTAACCACACCTTCAATTTTGATGACACACAGATTTTGAAAACGGAGTCACATTGTAGAAAAAGATGTATCATGGAAATGATTTACATAAAGAGGACTGATGGTGCGGTAAACCTGCGAACAGACACTGATGGACTCAGTAATATTTATTCAAATGTGCTCTCCATGTTACCGATATAAAGTTGACGAACGGATAGGCAACCCATCGATCCTATATTTAGACAGAGAATCTTTTTGGAACATTTGGATTACATTGTTCATTTTTCGTACTTTTGTGAATGTCAGTCGACGCATGTCGCTGTTGTGGTTGTTACCTAGTTTAATTAGTGTAATGTAATGTATTTTAACGTAACTTTAGTATTGTCGAGTAACTTTTAGGTAAATATTGATTTTTATATTATGATAAGTAACATCTTTTAATTGTACTCGTTGTGTTGTAGCTATGAATAAGGTTAAAAATTAAAACCGAAACGTCAGCAATAAAGTGAAGCTTTTTTAATACTGCAGCTCCCTATAGCCAAGAAATAGATTATTAATTAATGGTTATATTTTTTTGTGTAGGAAATGTTAGGTTGGTACCGCTTTGACGAAACGTCAAGTTTAAAAAGCTAATTCAAATTCTGACAGATTTATATTTGTTCATGACACTGTAGATGTCATATCCGTAACAACAACCTAAAATAAGACTACACTCATTGCTATACTTTATTTACAATTTTCTCAATTTATCGTTTTTAGAATTAGATATAAAGACGGGTTGATATTTCTTATCAACAAACAATCAAATTGATGATCTTATTTTATTTGAATTGTGTATTTTGTACTTTGCCACACTAGAGCGGCAATATGGCAACGTTCCATAGCGGGTCTCCAACTCTCCAATGCTCTCCAACCTCTGATGAAATCAGCTGTTTTCGAGTGTGACAGCCATAGACATTTCTGTGGTGACAGCAAAAAAAAATATTTGTCAAATCCAGGCTACTATGAAGTTTCATATCAATGCAGATGCGACCGATCTCGATTAAATAGAATTTGCTCTTGAAGCTAAACTATTAATTTTACCAAAAGATATCATTGGCATAAATTATTCAAAATTTCCTCTACTTTAATTTATTATTTAACTATTTTGACGAAATTACAGAAATAGCAGCTCATTTGCAAAATCCTTAAAAAATGCTTAGAGGAAACAGCCAGTTCCTTTGGACCCTTTTGAACCATAAGCTTTTCAGCTCTAAGTTTGGTCATACAACTTCTAAATATGAACTTTCGCTTCTATACCTTCACTAGTTTCTCCAGAATCGTCGTCACAAAAATCGAATACACACATACGCACACACACACACACACACACACACACACACACACACACACACACACACACACACACACACACACACACACACACACACACACACACACACACACACACACACACACACACACACACACACACACACACACACACACACACACACACACACACACACACACACACACACACACACACACACACACACACACACACACACACACACACACACACACACACACACACACACACACACACACACACACACACACACACACACACACACACACACACACACACACACACACACACACACACACACACACACACACACACACACACACACACACACACACACACACACACACACACACACACACACACACACACACACACACACACACACACACACACACACACACACACACACACACACACACACACACACACACACACACACACACACACACACACACACACACACACACACACACACACACACACACACACACACACACACACACACACACACACACACACACACACACACACACACACACACACACACACACACACACACACACACACACACACACACACACACACACACACACACACACACACACACACACACACACACACACACACACACACACACACACACACACACACACACACACACACACACACACACACACACACACACACACACACACACACACACACACACACACACACACACACACACACACACACACACACACACACACACACACACACACACACACACACACACACACACACACACACACACACACACACACACACACACACACACACACACACACACACACACACACACACACACACACACACACACACACACACACACACACACACACACACACACACACACACACACACACACACACACACACACACACACACACACACACACACACACACACACACACACACACACACACACACACACACACACACACACACACACACACACACACACACACACACACACACACACACACACACACACACACACACACACACACACACACACACACACACACACACACACACACACACACACACACACACACACACACACACACACACACACACACACACACACACACACACACACACACACACACACACACACACACACACGCACACACGCACACACACATACACACACACAGACACACACAGACATTTTTTTGTACCTTGGTCAAAAATGTTCAGGGGACCCATAAAGACCTATTTCCGCTAAAATCTCAATTTTTTTTTTCGGCACGATTACAATACTTCATCATACTGCGTATGATAAAGTAATAAAGTTTTTGTTTTTGTACCGGAAAAAATCTGAAGTAACCAGGCACATTACCTTATCATACAATATATAAAATTGCATTTAATTGCTGTTCAATTAAATATAACTTCAAGCAGTAAAATGTCGAAATTCCGAACCTCTGTGTATTGAAGTTCTGTATAGCTGGTGGTATAACCTACTGTGAGTACTGGAATATGAAAAATGATCACAGACTACAATTCAGTAAAATTTAAAAGAGATTGCACAATACTTTTGTCTTGTCTCATATGTAAGTGGAAATTCAAATATTTGAAAATTGGTATTATAATCATACTATATATCAAATTAATACTTTACCTGCATGTAATTCTATTTGATCGCGATCGGTCGTGTCTGCATTAAAATAAAACTAGTTAGCAACGATTTGACGGATATGTTGATTCTATTGACAGTAGGTATTGTCAAAAGATCACCATTTGACACCACCTATTGTCATTAGAATGAAAATATCTGTCAAAGCTTGCTAACTAGTTTTATATTAATGCAGATTGCAGACATCTACTTTAATTTATTATTTAATTATTTTGACGAAATTACAGAAATGGCGGCTCATTTGCAAAATCCTTGGAAAATGCTTAGAGGAAACATCCAGTTCCTTTAGACTCTTTTGAACAAAAACCTTTTTCAGTTCTAAATTTGGTCATGAGACTTCTAAATATGAAGTTTTGTCCCGCTACGTCTAGTAGTTTCTCCGGAATCGTCGCCAAAAAATGTTGAAAATACTTTATTTGGCGAGGTCGAACACTTTTGAATTTGAAGATATTTTATTAAAAGATAACAATTATAATATTACGAAACAAAATATTTCATTGGCCTTGATAGTCAAATAATATTTTTATGCACAACAATTATTTTTGTCATTCAAAAACTTCAAATCCCTCTCAAAAAAGTTTATTAAGATTTTACCTTGTAATTGCTGTTCAATGAAATATAACTTCAAGCAGTAAAATGTCGAAACTTCGATCCTCTGTGTATTGAACTTCTGTATAGTTCGTGGTATAACCCTCTACTGGAATATGAAAAATGATCACAGACCACAATTCAGTAAAATTTGAAAGATTGCGCAATAATTTTGCCTCATATGTAAGTGGAGATACAAATATTTGAAAATTAGCATGTCATCATAAATTAGTGTGATATTATCATTGAAAATCTGATGTGGCCAGGCACAGGATTTTATCATACTATATATAAAATTAATAGTTTAACTGCATGAGATTCTATTTGACCGAGATCGGTCGTGTCTGCATTAAAATAAAACTAGTTAGTCACGGTTTGACGGATATTTTGAGTCTATTAACAGTTGGTATTGTAAAATGATTAGCATTTGGCACTACCTACTGTCAAATCTTAGCCAACTAGTTTTATATTAATGCATACACGACATATTTCCGCTAAAATCTCAAAAAAAACTAGTAGATAAAGTAAAAATAGATTTATTCCAAAATTTATTTCATTATTTCGGTAAAATTTGTTTATGGGCAACCAAACTAAGCTGTTTGCGAGAGTGCTTCGGCAATTACTAAGTTTGGGCACACAAAACGTGACTGCAATGCAATTGAGGTAATTGCGACAAATCGCTTGTGGACATTTGGCTACCGTCCAAGTGTGACGGCAAGTTCAATTTATCGCAAGAGAAAATAAAAGTAACTAAATTGGGTGTTTTCGACTCACGCGCATTGTTCTTATTTTAAAGCCAGTTTGCAGCAGAAAAATTTCTCCACAGACAAAAAAGAATTTATATATCACTGAAAAATGTTTAAAATCTAACTTGCCTGTCAGTGGAATTCAATAAACTATTCTCATTTTTTTGTTATTTAATGAATTTTATTATTTCTAAAATAAAAATATTTTACCGAAATAAGTTTTGTTCATTGGATGTTTTGAATGCATAGATTCGATGTAATATATAATTTTTTAGTTTTTACGTTCGAATGTCAGGTGTTCGGAGAAAATGGAAGTGTAGAAACAGTTTTGGTGCCGCTGCATTTTTCGGGCGGTGCATTGCACCGTTGCAATGTAGAAATAACGAGTTTCTTTCTATAGAGTGACAAGAGATGTTATTTGCCGAAAATTGCACGGCTATCCCCTCCTATCGCTTGATTTTTAAGTAACCAGTCCGGGTGCCAGTGGCGTACCGTATCCAAATATGAAACGCAGGCGGATATCGTGTCTTCAAATTGTATTTCACAGGAACAAACGACATAGGAAAACTTCACCATCAAATTGTTCAAAATTAATATGATGTAGCTAGCGAAATACCTGACTATTTGTTGACCATTAATGCATACAGGATAAGTGATAGGTAGAATGAAAAATTTATGAAAATAAATCAAATTCCATCGTATTGCAAAGAAAACAGAACTTCAACCATTTCAAAGATGATTTGAGCCCTAACCGCTTCACTGCGATTGAAAATAGTAAATTTGCACATATTAAATTGGATTTTCTGTACTGTCTAACTGGGTATATTTTCTAACTATTGTTGTCTTTTAAGATTTTATTTTTTTTGTAATATACATATACAGGGTGTCTCAACAGTGCGACCTCGGATTTTTAATGGAACTCACTATATCTAGTTATTTTTTTGGATTCTACGCATCGTTCTGCACAAAAAAGTACTAGTACACACTAGTGCTAAAATAAACCATTGCAAAGATAACTAGTCTTCTTCATACTAAAATAGATTTTTCTATCAATAAGTGCTTCTACACCTACATTAACTATTAAACCAGCTAAGTATTTACCTAAAGTACCGTTTTCTCAAATGATTTCATCTTTTTTTTAATGAAATAGAACATTTTAGCACATCTGCAATTTAATATTATGATTTGAAATAAAATTTTATTTATACCCTGTAGTCTATGAAAAACTGTGCTAAACAAGTTATTAAGATATCTGTCAGTGATGGGAAATCTGGCGAAGTTTTCCCAGGAGGAACTAATTGACATGGTGTGGGTTTTTGGCGAATGCAACAAAAATGCTTTATTGGCAAGTAAAGTTGACAGATACCACTGACAGATACCTCAATAACTTCTTTAGCACAATTTTTCAGAGCCTACAAGGTGTACGTAAAATTTTATTTCAAATTATAATATTAAATTCCAGATGTGATAAAATGTATTATTTTATTAATAAAAGATGAAATTATCCGAGAGGTAAATACTTAACTGGTTTAATTGTTAATGTAGGTGTAGAAGCACTTGTTGATAGAAAAGTCGATTTTTTTGTTAAGAAGACTAGTTATCTCAGCAATGGTTTATTTTAGTGCTAGTGTGTACTAGTAATTTTTTGTGCAGAACAACGCGTGTTCCATTTAGAAAAAATTAGCTTTCTTAGGAAAAACTGTTTGCTTTATTTTGCTACAGATTATGACCACCTTGTTCACAATTTGGATATGGTAGGTAATCATGATAATAGAACGCTTCCCACTTAATAATCTAAGCGTGCGAAATAAAATATAAAACAGTTATTGAGATATACAGTTTTTCTTAGACTATTGTTTTTCCATAAGAATGCCAGTAAGTCAAAAAGTATATACGAATTCTGTGAATATCGGCGTTTTTTTGTTGAAAACAAGAAGACTACGACATAGCCATCAACAATCTTAAAATCCGTCACCTAGACCCGACAGAATTGAACCGGATATTACAGATATTATTGTTGCCTACTCATTTCGAAGCCCACCTTATGGAATAAAATTTGTGTCTACAATTTATAAGGTAGTATGTTGTACGCTGCTCGAAATAGCACTTCTCTAAACTGTGTTTTATTAGTTTTGAGTTAATTGGTCTTACATGAGAGGTTTATAATTTTACAGATCGGCCGTACTAATTTTTCGACATTGTTGTTATCATTTTGTTGTCGATTTGCTGCAGGTTTGTAATATTGAATCAATCGTTCTTTGCTATCTATATAATTGTGTTCATTTCTTTCTGAAAATACTCCAGATCTCCGTCAACCAATCAAATTACTTGTTTGACGATATGTAAATTTAGACTAAACCACATTTTAAGGAACCAGAACACTAGAAAGGGTTTTGTGACGGCCAAATATGCTTAATTTGCAGTACAATATTAATTGGGAGATTTGACAATGTTTCGTTACAGAATAATGATTTATTTGTTTATTTTGTAGTTTTAATTTAGATAAATTACCTTATCGCTATTGAGTAGATGGGTATGTAGTGGTTGAGAAACACTGTCGATGCTGCCCTCTGTATGTAGAACACCATCGTAAAGTTTCTGCTCAGTACGTCGCCTATATTTCCTCCATAATGACCTAAAAGATATCCTAGGTTAATTTATGTCAGAGAATATTTTACACTTGGGACAGGCACATTCTGGTACATAGCCCTCTATAATTTACTATATACGTAATATCGGCAAGTTCAAATTAGAGCTTGTGGCCATATATTATGGCCTCTCTTTTGACGTTGATTTTCTCGCAAATCTAGCAGCGAAAAAATTTGAAAAAATTCTGATGCTGTCTTCGATTAATATGCTACAACTCATAAAAATTATAAAGCTGTATATGTTGGCGTTTTCCTGATTTTTCTAAATTAAGAAGAATTGGCGCTGTTTTTGCCCCGTAAATTTCATTCGTTTAACTACTCCGGAAATAATACATAGATTGCAACGAAATAAAAAGTAAAATCACCTGCGGAATGCTAGCTTTCAATGTGCCGTTTTGTAAAATCATTTGATAAGTGTTTGGCCCACAAATAGGTATATTATGCAATACCAGCAATTCCGTTATTAGAAGAGCAAGAATAATGAAATATAGACTATAGGCTACCCAATAATTCATAGGTTTATCTTGCATTTTTCATACAAGAGATCGTGCTGAAACTCCGCGTGAATTCCGACGCTCTACGGTCTTTGGTGTGCTGCGGGGAAGGTAGGCGTTAGCGGTGCTGTCATGTCGTAGAGAACCGACACAGCTAAGAGAACCGGGGCAGCTAGCTTATTATAAATACACAAAAAGAACGATAACTTATCAAGGTAGTAATTTGAACTAACATTAATTTCTTAATTTTTGCATAATTTTGATAATAATGTGACCCGGTACGAGAGTAATCTCTTCTATCGATTGGCGTGTTTGTTTTCTTCAGTTTTTATACAATAAGGTTGTAAACAAGATTTGTATGAAAGAGGATAGATCTAATAATATGGAGTTAGCAGATTTTCCGATTAGTGCTGAATACTAAATTACGTTTGCCTGATAAACCGAAAACATATTTAAAAAGTATGCCCGATTTTGTTATATAAATATTCAAACTATTATAAAATTTTCAACAGTTTATTTATTAATAATGTTTAAATACATGCACAAACAATATACAATGAATACAACTCTTGATATATTACATATATTACATCAGCTCCGAGCGTATAAAACTTAAAAATATCGGAAAACTTTTACAAATTAAGCATCGCAAATTTGTAGACACGTAGAATATTTAGCAGACCACTGATTAAATTTAAATGGTAATTCCGTCACCCAATTTAAATTGTCAAGAATTCATGGGACTTCTAAATGCCTGTTCGTGGTTCTGTTATCTTATTGACTCATTTTGCCATTAATTTTTAATTCGGTAATCTGTCGCCGGATTACCAAATTTCTTTGGCGAGGCATAATCGCCATGTCGTTATATTGTGTCCGTAAGCACTGTTCTTCTAGTAACTAATGCACGTGCGATCCGCCACTACTGGCAGCGTTGCTGTCGATCCCTTCCAGCGCTCGCCCCAAACACCGAAGAGCGCCGCGTCAATTGCAGCAATCATGAGATGCTTCAACTCGATCTTGCAAGATAATTGCAAGATAAATGCAAGATAAACAATGATTATGTAATAAACTTTAAACCTATGAATTATTGGGTAGCGTATAGTCTATATATCATTATTCTAGCTCTTCTAATAAAGGAATTGCTGGCATTGCATAATATAGCTTTTTGTGGGTCAAGCACTAATCCAATAATTTTACAAAAATGCACATTGAAAGCATTTAAAAATGTTTATGAGTTGTAGCATATTAATCAAGGACAGCATCAGAATTTTTTCGCCCCTAGATTTGCGAGAAAATGGACGTCAAAACAAGGGACATAATATATTGCCACAATAGTACTAATATATCGGGTATAGCGATGGGTTCTTATGGAACAAATTCGGAATTGACCTTTATAACAAAATTTGTATTTTGGTCGAATATATGGTCTTGAATTATTTAAAAAGTGAATTAATTGTGTTAATTTCAATTGATTTCCTCTATTATTTAGAAGCTCATTGCCCAGTTGGAATAAATATAAATATTTTGGTTTTTAAGGGAACAGTAATATACGTAGCGTTAGTAATTAAAGTTGTTACTTAAATTGAATGTTTTTAAAAATAAAAGGAGTACTTACCTGATACAAAATCCTGCTATTACTATGACAAGTAAAGGAGCTAGTGTTGCAAAGCACGCTAGAAACAGAGTCTGCATATCGTTGAAACCTGTTGAATAAAAAATATTTAGTATCATATTTAGAATACATCTGATTAACGTTCAGAATTATTTATTGTTCATGGTTTCGCGATGTATACAAGAATTATACAATCTTATATGTTTAATATAAAGTCACACGTCACTTCACGTGAAGTATAAAAATCTCTACAAAACTACAACATATATTTCATTCCCGTGATAATAACGGCGAGCATTTAATGACAGAAACCTTAATTTACAATAAAAAAAATCTACCATAGTCAATGAATATTTGGCCATACGAGAGTACGATCGACAAGAAATCTTTACTCCTAGTCCTTAGTCCTTAGTCTCAGTGGTCAATATTTTACATATATCTACCGAGTGATCTAAAATGACGAAGGACAGGTTGAATTTCCCGCCATATTAAATAATTGTGATGTTGGTAATGGTTGGAAATGACAGCTGTTATTTTTGTTCAGTGGCGTACGTATTCTTTCTTGTATAGGGATTCTTAGGTAAGTATATTAAATTGAAACAATAAGGGTTTGGAAGTCCTTTCTTAGTCTTGGTTAGTCTTGGTAAAGACATTGGACATGAATAAAATTTTGACACAACAGCATATTTTAAAACTACTGTGTATTTCATAAATATAATATGTAATAATTTTTCAAATATAACAAAAATTAAATGCAAAGAAAAAATCCTCCCATATGTAATAAAAAGAAAATGACCCATTATCTAAATATCAAATAAAAATTATCTCTCATATCTTAAATCAAATAAAATAATATAGTATTTGGTGCAATTTAAATCCCGAAGAGATAAAATATGGTTGCAGAGGAACGTCACTGACGAGTGCACTATGGCATCTGACAGTGATTATAACCTGTATCCTGCACGCATACCATTTTAGCAACTATCCTTTGGTATTTTAGATCACCCGTTATATATTGTCCATTGGTTACTATAGAAAATAAGTAACTTTGCCACTTCCCACGGATATGGCTTCACAACGAAAATACGCAAAACTACGCAAAATACCTCAAAATGTCTGACTTCTCTCTAGCTTCTTGCCAAAAACTTATAAAACTATGCACTTTTTGACGTAGACTACTATATAAAAAACAAACTACACTGAATTTCCTATAAAAACCACCCTCAAGGATATTTTTGGTTAAATGGTTTGGCCGCTAGAGCGCGCTGAAAGAAGGCCAAATTTTCACTCTTTATTATACTATATAAAATAGGCCTCGTTCGGTGGTTTGCCTAGTTTTGGTACCATGATAACTTCTGCTACTTTCCAGGCATGTGGGACGTATTTTAATCTGAACGATGCATTTATTAGATAAGTCAGCATAACGCATAACACTACCTTTCTTAGGTAATTGCTTAAGAACTTCTCATGTGATAAGATCATATCCAGGTGCCTTCTTTGTATTCAGGTTTGCTAAACTTAATTGAATGATGCAAGAAGTTGGATAAACATTTAATTTTTAGTAAAACGGATTTATTATTACCAAAACAAATCTACAAAGAATTACTTATTAATTATTGGTAGAAGGTTAATATTTTTAGTGGAATCATTCGCTCTTCGAACGTTTTTCTGATTTTTTTGCAGAGTATTCTTTAAATCTTGTGCAATCAAAATAAGTAGTAAAACAAGGCAACCATTTTTGAAAAATTGATTTGTTAAATAGTTTTGGAGATTATTAATTGTTTGTTATAAAGTTAGAAATTCCAACTTTGTCAGATGAAGGTGATTCAGGTACATAGTTGCTTTGTATCATGTCTAATGGCTTTCTAACTGAAACACTCTGTATATTATCTGCTGGCTGCAAAGCGTCTTTGGAATATCAAGAAAATGTCTAATAGAGTACCCAGTGTACTACCGTAAATTGCTTAAAGTTGTACGTGTTGTATGGTAGTTTGATAAAGTGTTATTCAGATGGCGTTTTTTCTTCTGTTCCGATATTATGCTCACACACAAAAGAGTAAAATATATAAAACGACCAAATAACTTTTGATTTTTATTCGGATTCGTATTCGTACTATTCTATAACAAAGTTTTAAGACAATATTACGTATTTTATCTTCTTTTTAAAGATCTATAACTGTATTTTCAGACTAACAATTAATTATCTCAGAAACTACACATTTTATTCAGTAAGAAACATTCGACAATCGAAACAGAATTACAACAATAATAGAAATTATATTAGAAGAAAACGACGCGACGCCGACGGCCTAATCTATAATCTGGAACAGCTACTACACTTCGAGTATACCTAATTATTAAATCTTATCTTTCTGACAGATGCTTCGGTAATAAACAAGATAATGATCACTCTACTCTCAAAAATATTAAAGAGTACCATAAGGTAGTGTACTTGGCCCAATTCTATACCTCCTTGATACAAATGATCTAACGCAATCAGATGGCGGTCCACGTTTGCTGACAACACTGCTATCATGGCAGTAGATCAAAACATTGAAGTAGCAACCCTAAAGTTGCTGAATGGTGTTAACAATATCAGCGATTGTAGGCAACGATTGTTAAAATTTTGTGAGCGTTGGCAAGTATTTTGATTCTCTGAAATAAGCTGTATTTTCAAAAAAGCTGCTGAAGTATTTTCTATTCATTTCATTCACATTTTGCGTCACTATGGTAACAGGATATATATTTTCTTAAGCATAAAACCTGTTCGATGTTCATTATAATTATAATGATATGTTAAGAGGCCACTCTTTTGCTTATGCTGAGGGTACACCATAACTGGAAATTAATGTTTCCACTGCTAAAACTGTAAATATCCGACTGCCAATGTATTATTACAAGAGAAAACTAGCTTTACAAATAAACCGTAAAAATACATAATTTTGCCATACATGTATGTAATATTAGAGTGCAAACTGTAGAAATTAATTTGGGGAATCGTAATTTTAGATTAATCCTTCACATTTACATAATGAATGCAAAATTACTCTTTTTTTTCACTGCTACATGAATTTCCATGTATCTTCCAGCTCTGGATTGGTTTTCTAGTCAATTGAGATAAATCAATGCAGATTATTTCTGTCAACGCAAACCACATAAAACCAATTTGATTTTGATTGATTTTAAGTTTTAATCGATACTTAATCATCTACTTACTTTAAATTTTCGAAAACATATGACCACTACACAAAACAAAACAGAAAATTGTGTCTGTCTACATTTTAATATCAACGTTTCCATTATTAATTCACAGTAATCTTCATGAAGTTAGAAAGAGAAAAAGATATTAATATATCACAATTGCCACTAATATAAAATAAAATTAAGAATATTTTCATTTCTAATCTCTAATTTTAAATTTGTTATTGAAATAAAAACGATTTTCTATTATATTGTTTCTGCAAACTCTGGGGTAAAACTAAACATAACTTTACACATTTTGTTTCATTACTATTTCTCCATATCTAATTTGTAATAACAGACAAATTAGATATGAAGAAATAGTAACGAAACAAAATACTTTTACGACGATAATTTTAGAATATAAATTCCATTTTTGATCACAAATTACAAAAGATCAAAATCAATTAACTTACGGCATCTACAAGGCATACACGTCGAGACTGCAAGTTATTGAAAACTTATAATATTCTGTATTGATGAAAGAATATAAAGAAAGGAAATTAGTCACTTTACAGTGTAAAGAGGACTAATTTCCGTATCATTATATGTGAATCATTTGACCGCCCGTCAAATTCTTAAAATCTGTAAAAAAATTCTTACAATAAGTTAAACAGTTGGCTCAGTTTGTAAATACATATTAAAAATATTTGTTTGTGCAAATATGTATAATGTATTATTTTATATGGTGCAAATTTATATATTTGACATAAATAAATAGGGCCCGGGCCTCAGACATGTCACGGGCCCAGACATCTCTCTCGCCGGCCCTGCCTGTGTCGAGTTATGGTACCCAACTGTGGGGCTACACTAAGCCAAGCAATATCAGCATCATTTAACGCTTCCAAAACAAGGAGGTAAGAAACATTGTTATTAATTTATTATAAACAACAATGTGCACTGGGATCTAGAGATGGAATTAGTAACGTATAAAACTGGAGAGAAACACCAGAAGAGGCGTTTTCAGCCCGCCAATGTTCAGGCAATTTCAGCTCCTAGCCAAATGTGCTAGGATTTAAGAGAACTAAACCTTTTCAGTCGATGAAGTGTAACAAAAACGGAGGACACTGTTATGTGAGTGAAATAGGACCAAATCAGAACAACGTGCAGTATGTGAAGTTAGATTAATATAGCTAGATATTCATCATACTATGTGCTATATGCAAGTATCTTCAGGTGCTGTTATATAATAAAATTATGTCACAGTCTACTATGGTGTCTATTAAAACAAAAAATACCTTCAGCTTTTTTATAATTACGAATAGTACGAATGCAATTATATAAAGATGCTTCAACTTTAGTTGTTGAATATTTTTGGGTACTTATTTCGCTACAGTGAACACTACTTAAACTTGAGCAAACCCTTTTACACCAGACACTGTCAAATACTTTACAATTTATTCCATTCCGTGGTAAAACAAAAGATCTCTCACCTACGTCAACTTCCTCTTCTACGAAAAACCCACCGCTGCCATTAAAACTTTTCGACGGAACTGTGCTGGCGTCGGCGTTATAAGGGGTAGGAACTACCCCCGGCACGAAACGGAATATCTCAGGTGGCCTTGTGAAGTTGTTCCGTACGGAGACGTTCTGGAATGCGATCGAGCTCATTTTCGCAATGTCGACCTCTTAAACTTGAACGGGATCTTCATATATATGCGATCTAGTTCACCTAGAAATATTTCAATTACTGAGAGAGCCGTCTTGCATGCCGAGGTGTTGAAGGTCTTACAGAGATCACGTCTCGAATATATTATAAGGGAAGGATTTCGATGTTCGCCAATTTGGCGGAGGTGCTGGGTGGATTGAATTGGATTGAGGTTTTATGTCCTGGTGCGAACGTTTATAAACAAGCGAATATATTAACGTTTTAATGTATAGAGAGATAGCATTATTTTGAGAATATTAGTCTGGTTGCAGCTTTGGAATCTGTACAATTTATATGCGCAAGATACACTAAACATGTAAAGATTGCAAAGTTACGAAACATGGCCAAATTTCCATAAAGTTTCTTATTTTAAAAAATCGTCGGGTGCATTGATTATTAATTATCAAGACAACACTATTTATAACAAAAAATTCAATTTCCGAAATTCATTTTTTTTTTTTTTTTTGGTGTCAATTTTATGGAAAGCTCACCAGCCAGGAAACTTTTTTTCGCAAACAATGTTTATGAAAACCGGTTAAGGTTTCTAAGACATTGGCTTTAGATGTAGGTCAGGTAAATTAGAATTTCACTTCGGAAAAATACCAACCCAGCTGGATTTTATTAAATAAATTTGAAAAATGTTGAAATAGAAGCATCTTATCTTTATTTCCTCAATATATCATAAAAATCACGTTAAAAATTGAATAATAAAAAGTCCCGCCAAAACGATACTTTCTGTTGTACGTAGATCACGTGATTCTTATGACATCACACGATACTAGTTGTCCAATCGGCCCATATGGTCTGTGACCATCGGCATCGTCGCCGTTTGGTAATTGTGCTGTATGATGTGTTATTTCACAAATTTCTACATAAAATGGGTTATAAATGGTGTATAAATCCACAATGCAGAAATACGTTTGTAAAAACTCCGGATAAACTATTTGTAGATTTGTAACTGCGAAGAAAGTGCCTGACTCGTATAAATCCAAAATCAAATATATAGCGGCCAATAGAAGTGTTTTTTGCTGTGAAGATTACTTCGACATAAGTAAAACTGACTAGAATAAGTTATCTATCGTATTTTCGATCCAGGTACAATGTGACAGTTTAAGGTTAGGACTAACCTAACCTACAAAGTTATGCTTACATGGCACATTTTACACGTTTCTTAGTTCGGGAGCGTAAAAATAAGGATTATGATTATGCTTAAGGGTACCGTAGCGGGTGCGTTTCGTACCCTAAAAAGTTTAGCAAATTGGGTAAACGTACTTCGTGCCGATCTTTAAATTTTGCTTTTAAATTTGAGAACATGACAACGATAACTAAAATGAGAAGCGTTAACGTTAGGTAGATTACCACTAGCCGCTTTAACAAAGTTGTTTTCTATTGTTTGTAAATTAACGAGGTAAATTCAAACGGGAGAAGCATAAGCGTGCTAACGAATGACGTCACTGGAGACTGAGTCAATTATAGAGCTTTTTCAATCACGTGATAAGGCGTGAATAAAATTCAATTTTAATTTTTGTTTTTCATAGAAATAAAGCATTTTTTTAGTTAATAACAATTAGTTTCCTTAACCTGTAATCTATTAGGATGACTATAATACAAGCAATAATTTTAATACAGTTAAATACCCTATTATAGCTAACGTTACTATGTATTTTACTATAAATGAAATAATATTGCAATTGCAAATCGAAACAAAAATTTTAACGAATAACAAACTTTAGTTGCGAGCGGCAGTTTCGCTCGTTCCGAATATCGAAAATGTATTATATAAATACGAAACTCAATTTCTTGCCATCTATAATGAGATCACAAATGATTGGCCTGTCCGCTCTTATCAAATAGGGTTATATTAGGGTGCATATATGGCTCATTTATACTAAAGCCCCGTTTCATGCGATCGTACGGTAGGGTGACCAACTTTTTCAATTGCCAAATCGGGACGCTTGAGGATCGGGGTTGGGTTGGGTTGGGTTAGTGGAAAACATTAAACAAAACGTGCTGAACTATAAACACATTGTACCATTGGGTAAATTGACAACAATTCAATAAAAGAAAAAAGCTTAAGAAATAACAATATAAATAAAACAAACATTCTTTAACTTTCACTAGGTAAAACAAAAAATGAAACAACACAACATAAATCAAACACAATTCTACAATTTTTACAAATTGTACCACAAGAACGTAACTTAAAACAACATTTTTTATGATAGTATTTTTTAACTAAAAATAATCATTAAATAAACTGTATGCAAATATTGAAACATACCTATATCAGAATAAATAAAAAATAAAACAAAATATAATAAAATTTAATAAAGTTTCTTTAACTTTTACAAATTGCACTATTACTTGACTGTATTCTTCCCATCTAGACGATCTCTTATTTTTTTAAAAACATTGTTCTCTCCTCTTCGTTCTGTACCGCCAAAATTGATTTTTGTACTGTCTGCTGCAATGAATCCATAATTTTATTAGACAATTCTTCAGCCGTCTCGCGAATATTTTCGTGAACTGTTAAAATATTTATTTGAATACATTTTTGGATATCAAAGTATCTAACCAGGAGAGGGAGTATTTTTATGTCTCTAGGCTAGATGTGTCAGGAAATATTGTCACGAAATTGCATTTCCTCACATTTTTTCTCAACTCTTTCTTTACTAGAGGATAAAACACATTTGTTATACTTGCTTCTGTGTTAGTTCGTACGAGACACATCTTCTTTTCAAATATTTACATTAGAAGTTTTCACGTGCAGTCTATTAATCGAAAATTGTGGTTGTGATACAGACAGTGGTATGCATATGTGCCTTGTTTGCAAGCCAAAATCTTTCCTGGTTCCCCTATTGTTACGGCTCTAAAACAAGTACTTAATTTCTGTTTATTCGATGTATGTTTTGCAACATCGTTTCGGCGACCTCCGCCGATGTAAAACTGCATTTTAGTTCTGATTGCGAATTAGGACTAGTAATTTTCAAAAAAACGAAATTGTTTTTGTAAGTTGTCATTGAACGTGCATTTGCGTTTTCTGTCGTTGTCTTCCATATTTTTGGAAGAAATTAATCTAGATAGATGAAATCCCAAGAACAGAATAAAATAAATCGGTAACATATATTTTTCTCTTTCATTCCAAATTATTACGATCAATATATCTGTGATTTGCTATGGCGCATTTTATGAATACCAACAAATATGGAAAATAGAAATCTGATAATAACAAAAATATGTTTTGTATTGTGTTGACTGATTCCATTTGAAAATTAAAAAAATAAAAATGATCCAACGCGACCTGGCCACTAAATCTTACCCTGCCCAAACGATTCCACAAAAGACTAACATGCATTTTTATTTAAGTCAGATTAGTTTTTTTATTATAAGCAATATGCACCGTTTGTACACCGTCACAAGGACTAGATTGTCACCCACCAACCGGCTATTCACTACGCGTGTTCACATAATTATTATGGTTGCTAAGGTTGCGCTTAAAATTCGTTATAGATAGAAAACCCATCTTTCAGATAATAATTGGGAATCTAATTTATGTTCATGGATATCTTGGAAATTCGAATTGTATTACAAAATCCTGGACATAAGGATAAAATTTCAGTCCGGACGAGTTGTTAAAATTCGGGACTGACCCGCCCAAATCGGGACGGTTGGTCACCCTATCGTACAGGTCAGTCATTTTTTGGAATTTTGAGGTTGGAGACGGGAGCCTTAAATGTCAACCTTAAAACTTGTTTTTAGAAACAACATTTGTATAGATAAAGTAAAATGCATGGAAAATAATAAATGATGAATGGTATATTTTTATATATTTGTGGATTGACTTTTTTTTACTTTATCAAAAAATATTTGTGGTTCTTTTTCGTCAATTTTTGCTCTTTCATTAATACAATTTAATTTTCGTATTGGCTACAGATAGCAAAACAGAAAATTGTCATTAGGGCATCATATAGCATTGGAGAAACTTATGAAAGAATAAAAATGCTCATTAAAGGAGAACAAAGACAACAAAGTAATTAATTTTATCAAATGTTATGCACTGTTATTCACCACGTAAGCTAAAAGTTTTGTACCTACAAAAAAACTGTGGGGTAACTTTTTATTATGTACGTCAAATTTATTAAATAGCTAAATAACGCCAGATTCATGGGTGTTGAAGGAACAATATTACAAATATTGATGTGAAATTTTGTTCACGTATAGAGAAATGTGGTTTCATGATCAATTATGTATTTTGTATTTTTCTCAATTTTTGCCTGTTCTCCGTTAAAGAAAAAGTTAAATCAGTCAATTATCTTGTCAGATTCCGTTACTGATTTTTCATAGAATAAAACAAAGATACCAAATATCCATCATGCGAAGAAAAATTGTAAATTAGTTAACTTTCATTTGCATGACAAGATTCAGTGAATAAATACCAAATCATCAAGTTTCAAATCTTTTTAACAACAAACTATTTTCTAAAATTATGATAGCGTTGTGTGGGCATGCAACTGTAATACTGTTGATTTTGGTATGATAAAATTTGATGACACGGAGACAAGCGTCCTGGAAATCAAAACTGTTTTACAAGAAACATAAACATATCATGTTCTTGTTGATTTTGATCAATTTTCTTTAGTTATCAATTTATCACATAAGCACTGTTATATTTTAATTCTACGGTTACGACAGTAACAACTTACGATCTACAGTGATAATAGATATACAAATTTCGTCACAATTATAGTACCTACTACAAAACAATTCATTTCATCTTATTAAATATTTACCATTCATTACTGCTACTTTAACCACTACTTTTTCTACTTGTTATCAACTTTAATCATCAAAATCAACTAACAAACGACCTTACCAACGTCATCACTATTCTCCACGTATCCATTCACACCATTCTGTTAACCCACCACCATTTTCAACATCACCCCATAAAGAAATCGTAGACATGTCACTAGGTCCAAGGGGTACACTTAAAGGGGTAGTAATCGCATAGATGGCATACGCAGCTTAACGTAATTACATTTGAGACCGTTGGAGATGAGCTCTAGTCGTCGACACACCTCGCCAGGGTACGTCGCGGCGACTGCGACGTCGCCATAGCCGCCATTGATTCCAGCATCAGATATCTGGACCCATAGGGATGCGAATCCACCCTCTTTGTGTTTGAACGCGTTATTGCTGCATGTACCCTATTATCATGATCCTTTGAAGCCGGCTAAGATATCCGATGCTAGAATAAGCAAAAGGCCTAAACTAATAGTAACGGAACTACCTCAAAACTCAAAACAAGAATCGAATTTTGTCGCTAAATTATTAATAATACCGCATGAAATAGTGCCTAATAATTTTTTGCCATCTAAAAGGAAGAAGTTTAAACATTCGTACTTATTCTATTTGGCAAATGATCAAATTTTATTACCCTCCGTTTTTATTTTACGTTTTGTCTTATTTTTGTTTGTTTAATAATGGATATCAACCTTTCCCCGACTTTTTAAATGGTATTATATTTAGTGGGTTGTGTCGCCATCTGTTGAGGATTAGCAGAAGCTCGTAGTTTCGTTTGTGCGGTCAGCGCGCTGATTTGGGGGTGACATCTATTGTAGGACAGCCGAAGCTATTGGTGCAAATGTTCT
Source organism: Melinopterus prodromus (assembly GCA_964023965.1). Classification (NCBI taxonomy): domain Eukaryota; kingdom Metazoa; phylum Arthropoda; class Insecta; order Coleoptera; family Scarabaeidae; genus Melinopterus; species Melinopterus prodromus. The sequence goes on along the minus strand of OZ030396.1, from coordinate 36,098,599 downwards.
CTCGTAGATGGCGCCATATACGTGTTTATTTTGAAATTGATTTTGACCTGATGTTTGCAGTTATATATCATTTATTAGTAGAGAAAAATATGGTGATTTATAGTATGGCGAGTTTCTAAAAATAAACGTTATCTATTTTTTGTTTTTGTTTTCGATATTCAAATCAATAATAAACTGACTAAATAAATGATAACTGCAAGTTTCTTGTTAATGTTAGGTTACATGATCGTGTAATTGATCCAGCCTTCTTGTTCTTATTTGGCAATTCTTTGTTTCGGGCAGCACCTTTTTAACATGTTCTTCCATCAAAGAACAATATGTTGCTAAAAGTGTAAATAATTATTAAAATCTTGGGTGTAAATTTTAAATAAATTTGAAGGCATAAATTCTGAAATGTCTGTAGTTTTTGAGAAAATCAGTACAATTTTTTTTTACTTTTCTCAATGCACAATTTCTGTCTTTCAGATTCTAAGATAAATGGTATAGATATTTTTTCTTTGTTTTCTGGACATAGCTCATGTTTAACATCTACACTAAAAAGTTTACTCATTATTTTTTGTATTATTGACAAGTTAATAATAGTAGTATGATTTTTTTTGTAATGAATACACATAAAATTATGTAGGTGTGTTTAGTTTGAATTCATTTTGACAGCTTGAAGAAATCGTAAATACTTTCATATGATGTAAAAATTACTGTAATTGTTGTTGAATATATTATTGTTGAATATGTGCTAAATATATTATTACGTTTTTTTTTTCGGCTACTCTTGACGTTCTGTCTAAAATTTCCTACAGAAAAATTGTAGATGATAAAAATCTACAACTTTCGTACGAGGCACTTTTTCTATGACCTCAACATTTCCCAGAAAATCAAAAAAAATGAGAAAAATAAAAACGATTTTTTGTATTTATTTCTTATTATCACAAAACAAATTCATTTTTGATGAAATTTTGTGAAGGGATGCTGTTTTATGTCTTAGATAAGCATACTTTTATTTATGTACAAAAATCAGGAAGTTTGGTGAGATATTCGGGTACAAAGAAATGACAAAATTGTATACTATGCCAATCTTTTTGTCATCCGGTGCTTGGTGGGAATATGGTTCTTCTCATCTACTTGAAACGTTCTTTAAGATAACTAGATAACTCGTTAACTGGCAATTCATTTCTTGGGCTAAGCAAAAACTCGACTATTCCATTTCATGACACTGTCTTGTAAGTTACTTAATCTTGCACTATTTTTCTTATATTGGAAAAATTTTTCTGACATTTTGTGCATAATCTGAACAGTGCAGTCCGTGGTTCCCACATCCGCATCGACTACTTTCGCATTTTCTCGAAACTTTTGAGGTTATGTTATAATAACTATTTGAACTTAATACAAAACAGGATTATTTTGCTTACTAATGTGTTTGCTTTATTATTCTAATTTAATGTTTATAGCATTACTGTAAAAAACTAAGTTTCAGGTCAAACAAGGATTTCTTTTCACTTTACAATTGAATCTTGTAAACAGGTTTTCATTTTCAACAAATTCACGTCATTTTTGACTTCTTCAATTTTTGAACATGTTGCTAAATAGGGACTATATTTTTTATTATTCCTTAAAAAAATAGATGCAAAAAATAGGAGCAACATAAGAGCTCTGTACGATGATTTTTCAGAACAGACTTTATTTTCGAAAATAAAAGTTCTGGCTGAAAATATCTCACTAAACTTCTTGATTTTTGTCCATAAAAAATGTATGCTTATTTAAGACATAATGGTTTCACAAAATTTCATCAACATTGAATTATTTTTGCTTGTTTTTGATTGTGCTTTCGCATTTTTCTCGGAAATGTTAAGGTCTTAGTAAAAAGTGACCTTTATAAAAAGTTGTAGATTTATGTATGATCTAAAAAACCATTTTTGATGGAAAGTCAACTTTCGGCCCTCCAAATTAACCTTATACCACCCCCAGCCTTGCATTTGTTCTTTTTACGTTCATTATAAGCCTTTTTACCATTTCCAATGATAAAAGTTTTGTCTATAATTAATAGTGGCTTTTGCTTCTATCTGTTAATTTGCCTGCACCAGTTATCATATTTAGAAAGTTTTATCAAACAAAGTCCAAGCCTTGGCCAACTATTATGACCACATCCTTATCTTATTTATTACTACTGCAAAATGCTTGCTATTCAGTTTCATTATTTTATTATTATTTTGTAGTTTATAATGTGTTCGACGACCTTTGTTGGATTAGTGTATATGCTATTTTGGTATGCATATTATGTACACAAATAAATTTAGAATTATTTCCTTATTCTTTCCTCTATTTGAAGGCACTATTGTAGACTCTATTTGAAGACGCCCAGTGCGAAGAAGAAACCCCTAAATCCTTTTGAACCTATAGCGTATTTTATTTATTTTTTCATTTCTATAAATTCTACAATCACTTTAACAATCTATCAACAGATGAAATCATCATCTCGATCCAAACATCTTCACTTTTCTACGATACTCCAACACGATTGTCCTTAGCCCATTTCCTTATAACCTTTGCAATATGATCAGCCTGTGTAGACGTACTGTTCCTCAGCAACTGCAAAACATCTCCAAGCATATCCATAGGAAACTTTTTGGCTATTACTCCCTAGAACAATAAAAGATTTACCAATAGGAGCAAGATAAAATTCAGCAAACCTCATACCTGAAAAACTCCAACTATAGCGCCTCTCTTGCCTTCCCAAAACTCAGGATTAGGCTCCAACCTATCCAACATATCAAAAGCTTTTGCTGCATACCAAAATTCTCCCATGCGATAGCAATCATTCGCTATCAAAAGCAGCAGGTTGAAGCTATCGGAACTGGTCTCCATTTTTAGGTATAGCTCCCAGGCAGACTGTGGTTTCTTGTTCATGACGTAGCATCTGGCTAAGTTTGATGTGTAGATGTAGTCTTCCTTGATCTTCTCGTCTTGTATCAACAGGAAGGTCTCCTCTGCTTCTTTGAATTGGTCGCAGGCGGTCTTCGCTTGGGCGTAGTTGAAATTGAACGTATCGTCTACGGTGGAGAAGAAATAAGTAAGAAAATGAATATCTGCTGGTTTAAGACGGCTTTATTTGGGTTCATGTTACAAGAAAACATCTTGAAAAACACGAGACGAAATTTCGAAATTGTTAAGTTGACAAATAGTTACGAAAAATCTGATGTGGCCAGGCACATGACCTTATGATACTACATATACACTGTGGGTCAAAAAAACAGTTCAAATTTTTAATCACTCGTATTTCCAATAATATTTAGTCAATTCAAATATTTCTTTAAAAAACGAATTGCTTGAAACCATACCATATTCGCAATAACAGAACTCTTCATTCCAAAGTTGTGTTGGTTTATGTTTGGCTATGCAACATTTCTGATAATATCGGGTCAATTTAATGTGAAATGTAATCCGATATTATCAGAAATGTTGCATTGCCATACATAAAGCAACATTACATTGGATTAAAACGTTCAATTATTGCAAATATGGTATGTTTTCAATCTTCACAATATAAGCAATTAGTTTATAAAATAAATTCTTGAATTTAATTAATATATCTTTGAAAATAGGAGCACTTGAAAATTTGTACCGTTTTTTTTGCCCATAGTGTTTATAAAATTAATATTTACAAAATAAACTGCTTCCGGGTTATGCCGTGTGTCAGGATTCGTAAATGCTGACGTTTCACGAACCATATTGCTCGCTTCTTCAAAGCTAATTGAATACTGAAGACCTACCAAGAAAATCTCCCATATATACCTAAGTGTACACCTCAATGCGCACATCTGGAGCTACCGATCCCATGTGCTTTTCCACCTGACCGTGTTAGGATCTATTTCCAGACCCTACTAATGTCAGTACCGTCCTCGCGATTGACGTCAGGATATTTGTAAATTTCGATGGCTTCTGTAATAAGCCTTGGATGATAATTACCCACCCTTGCCAACATCTTCACGTCATCGAAATTCATTGTGGGTCCCGACTCGTGGCAGTGTTGAGCAACAGCGGAGTGTTGAATCTTGTGTAGCCGGGTGTCTCTACTGTGCTCCTTGATTTGACATTCAATACTTCGTCCTGTCTGTCCTACATAGCATGTTCCACACTCACATGTTATCTTGTATACCCCTTCGTTCTTCAGGAGTCGTGTGATATCCTTTGGGTTAGGCAAAAGATCCTTTACCTTTTCCTTTGACGAAGTATCGAATATCGAATCAAGGAGCACAGCAGAGACCCGGCTACGCAAGATTCCACAGTCGCCGACCTTTAGTAGTTTCACATACAGACATATTTTGTACCTTGGTCAAAAATTTTCAGGGGACTGTTTTTTTTTAATAGCGTGCGGAGAGAAATACCCACCACCGCCCCTCCAGACCGGGCTTGCCCTAAATGAGTGATTTAATCAACAAAACTATGGTAAATTTCCTTCACTCTTTTCGGTTTAGGTCGTATACCTTTACTGAGGAGGACCCAAAAAGACATATTTCTGCAAAAATCATGTTTTTTCGGCACGTTTACCATACTTTGTCATACTATGTATGATGGTAAAGTGAAAACGCTGAAAAAAGTTTTATCGAACAGAGGCGAAAGTAATCGTCAACGATTCTAAAAATTACAATTCTCCACCTGCTTATTGGAAAAAAGATTAACAAACCTGAATGAAGGTAGCTCTTAATTGACGTCAGATAAACCAGAACCTCCTCAAACTGCCCGGAAAGGAAAAAAGCTGCCGCCATACACTGCCTTCCAGGTATTGTATCACATTCGCTGGACGAGCTTCCAACCAGTTGAAAGCATTCCTCAGCTGTTTTGATATACTCAGTCTAGAAGTTTCCCAAAAACATTTAAAAAACAACATAAAGAACCACAATTGCATTTAACTACCTAGTTATCCAAGCAGAAACACATAAATTAGCTACCATCAGCAAATACCCATCAAAATCTGTTCCTTATTGTGTTTTTGCTTAGTACTACGACTAGTCTAAAAATCGATCATCACTGACATATTTTACCGAGTTCAGCTCCTGTCCTAACGCAGCATTCACAACTCCCTTCAGGACGTACTCTTGAGGAACGGCAGGTTGAAGATCCTTGATGAGGTCGTAAGCTTCCTTGGTGTCGTTCTGCTTTAAATGGTGGATGACCAAGTTGAGCCGAGCCTCAGCAACTACGTCCACTAACGGAGGAAAGACTTGCATTGCGCCTTCGCCACCCTTGAAGACAACCAGATTGTGCTTGACCAGGTCGTGGCCGAAGCCAGCGTTCGCACTCTGGTCCACGATGGTTCGCAGTTCGCTCTCTGCAGCCGCTCCGTTGTACAAACGGAAATGGTTGCAAGCCTATTGGAAAAGTTTGAAAATCTACATTGTTTTGTAAGAAGGGGGGTGCTAAAATTTTCCACAATGTTAGTTTAATGTCTGGTTTCGGAAAAGCGAGTCATCTATAACATCGAGTTATCTATATATACAGTGTGTCTAACGGGACGTTGGATTGTATGGGTACTTTTGTTATTAATAGAGATGGAAAGTCGGTTAACTGGGCAAAGTAGTGCACATTTATGTGCTCTTTCATAATCTGTTCAGAAAACACTTGAAGTCCAAATGGCTTCCAAGCGATTTTGAAAAAACCAAAAAATGACATTTTTTAATAATGATCATAACGTCTTTATTTGTGATCCCATCAAAAAAGCGTTTGGACATTATAAAGGCACTTTTTGGCTACAATTTGATTATGTCAGTTTAAAATTTTTTTCACCAATGGATTCGTCAGAAACAAACGAAACTTCTGTTTATGTTATGGACGCCATATTGGTTTTATACATGTTTGGATTCAGATTTCTGAGTAATTTAATATGCCACTTGCCATATTTAGAATACAATAAGCCGACAAACTTGAAGTTTTTATTTAATATCTGAAATGGTGCCATGAAAAACACATTTGAGTGATACACTATTTATGTGCCCATAGTAAAATTACAGTAAACTTTTGGAATGTATTTATTTCTACTAACTAGACAACATAAAAAAGTAAAAACATTTTAACAAACTAAATAATGTTTTCAAAAATCTCGCCATTTTCACGGAGGTATTTTTCACAGCATTCCGTAATATGGTGACCTTACCGAGGGTTCTTCTGCCAATCGAATTTAAAGCGGCGATGACGGTGTCACGTAACTCTCCAACGTTGCCAAAGTTATAAACACCATACACCTTATTTATTTTTTAAGCCACTCCATAGATAAAAATCACAAGGGGTAAGATCCGGCAATCTTGGTGGCCATGATACTTCTGAATAGGTAGCAATTACTCCCCGCTTATGCCTTATATCTAAATAGTTCCTCACGATTCGGGCATTATGTGTATGTAGGTGCTTCGTCTTGTTGGAACCACATACCTTATCGTAACGCCAACGATATATCGTCCATTCTTTCTTCCACGTCCTCAGAGAGCGATATTGCCGATACATGTCCGAAGTAACATTTTTGTTATAAAAAATTGGTCCGATTATACGGTTGGCCACTATTACAGGATTGGCACCATACATTAAAACCAAACCACACCTGTTTTTGGCGCGGTACAAAAGGTGCTGATATTTGCGGGCCCAGTAGTGCGTCTTCTTTCAGTTAAAAACACCGCAGTTAGAAAAATATGTTTCATCGAACCATAATATTTTTACATTATCATACGCAATATGATGAAGTATTGTAAACGTGCCGAAAAAAAAATTGAGATTTTAGCGGAAATAGGTCTTTTTGGGTCCCCTGAACATTTTTGACCAAGGTACAAAAAAATGTCTGTGTGTGTGTGTGTGTGTGTGTGTGTGTGTGTCTGTGCGTGTGTGTGTAAACGATTTTTGTGGCGACGATTCCGGAGAAACTATTGAAGGTATCGGTACGAAAGTTCATATTTAGAAGTTTCATGACCTAACTTAGAGCTGAAAAGCTTTTGGTTCACAAGGGTCCAAAGGAACTGGTAGTTTATTCTAAGCCCTTTTCAAGGATTTTGCAAATGAACCGCCATTTCTGTAATTTCGTCAAAATAGCTAAATAATAAATTAAAGTAGAGTAAATTTTGAATAATTTATGCTTATGACATTTTTTGGTAAAATTCAAAGTTTAGCTGCAAGAGCAAATTCTATTTGATCGAGATCGGTCGCATCTGCATTGATATGAAACTACATAGTAGCAAGGATTTTGACAAATATTTTTTTGTGCTGTCACATTCGAAAACAGCTGATTTCATCAGAGGTTGGAGAACCGCTATGGAACGTTGCCGCTCTAGTGCGGCAAATTACAAAATACAAATTTCAAATAAAATAAGATCACCAATTTCATTGTTTGTTGATAAGAAATATCAACCTGTCTTTATATCTAATTCTAAAAACGATAAATTGAGAAAATTGTAAATAAAGTATAGCGATAAATCTGTCAGAATTTGAATGAGCTTTTTAAGGTGCGTTTTCATTAGTGCTAATGGCAGTGGTAGGAGACGCCATTACAGTATTTCTAATAGAAAATTGCTCTTGACTCCTGTTTATGTACATGCAAACTAATATGTCTCACGAATGTAAGAAACGCTATAATTTTGTATTCTACCACCGCCATTACCTACCATTACGACCAATCAGAACGTACCTTTAAACTTGACGTTTCGTCAAAGTGGTACCAACCTAACATTTTCTATACAGAAATATAATCTTATTTATTTATTTTTTTAAATACTTATTTCTCAAAAAGCAACACAATAAACGTTGATGTCACTCCTGCCAAAAACTATATAGCGCGACTCGCTCACATGCGACGGCGACACTCCGCCTTCGGTGACGCGCCGCATCACCGCTCGTCGCGCTATTCCGTACTTTCGGCACTTGTGACATAAATAACTATTATTGTAGTGACGTAGTGTTGGTAGTGTCAAATGCTGATGCTTTGACAATAGCTACGATTTATCTCAATAAAATAGATTCTCATGCAGCTAAACTATTAATTTTATATATTGTATGATAAAGTCATGTGCCTGGCCACATCAGATTTTTTTTTATAAAGTCTGGGTTTTCACCAATTTCTTTCAACAGATGGGTATAGATATTACATTGTTTCACAAAAACTCTTCCATGGCACTATGCGATTTTCAGCAGTTCTCGAAGTGTCCAATTTTCAGTCAATTCTATTATCTTATTGTACTCAAAACATGGCATGAAGCATACCAAATTACTCAGAGCGAAATGGTGAATACAAACATGTAGAAAATAAAGTAAAAATCTGATGTGGCCAGGCACATGACTTTATCATACAATATATAAAATTAATAGTTTAGCTGCATGAAAATCTATTCTATAGAGATTAATCGTAGGTATTGTCAAAGCATCAGCATTTGACACTACCTACACTACGTCATTAGAATAATAGTTATTTATGTCACAAATGCCGAAAGTACGGAATAGCGCGACGAGCGGTGATACGGCGCGTCACCGAAGGCGGAGTGTCGCCGTCGCATATGAGCGAGTCGCGCTATCTAGTTTTTGGCAGGAGCGACATCAACGTTTTTGTGTTGCTTTTTAAGAAATACGTATTTAAAAAAAATAAATGATTTCTCTATAGTAACTGCTAGGTTGGTACCACTTTGACGAAAGGTGCGTTCCGATTGGTAGGTAATGGTAGCTAATGGCGGTGGTAGAATACGAAATTATAGTATTTTTTACATATCGTGATAATGACATATATTAGTTTGCATGTACATAAACATGAGTCACTAGCAATTTTCTATTGGAAATACTATAACGGCGTCCGCTACCACTGCCATTATCACTAATGAAAACGCACCTTAAAAAGGTAATTCAAATTCTGACAGATTTATATTTGCTCATGACACATCCCTACCAACATACTAAAATAAAACTACACTCATCGCTATACTTTATTTATAATTTTCTCAATGTATCATTTTTAGAATTAGATATAAAGACTGGTTGATATTTCTTATCAACAAACAATCAAATTGGTGATCTTATTTTATTTGAAATTTGTATTTTATAATTTGCCGCACTACAGCGGCAACGTTCCATAGTGGTTCTCCAACCTCTGATGAGATCAGCTGTTTTCGAATGTGACAACACAAAAAAATATTTGTCAAAATCCTGGCTACTATGTAATTTCATATCAATGCAGATGCGACCGATCTCGATCAAATAGAATTTGCTCTTGAAGGTAAACTATTAATTTTACCAAAAAATGTTATAGGCATAAATTATTCAAAATTTCCTCTACTTTAATTTATTAATTCACTATTTTGTCGAAATTACAGAAATGGCGGCTCACTTCCAAAATCCTTGAAAAAAGCTTAGAATAAACTAAAAAGCTAAACTATTAATTTTACCAAAAAATGTCATAGACATAAATTATTCAAAATTTCCTCTGCTTTAATTTATTATTTAACTATTTTGACGAAATTACAGAAATGGCGGCTGATTTCTAAAATCCTTGAAAAAGGCTTGGAGTAAACACCCAGTTCCTTTGGACCCTTTTGAACCAAAAGCTTTTCAACTCTAAGTTTGGTCATGAAACTTCTAAATATGAAGTTCCGTGCCGATACCTTTAGTAGTTTCTCCGGAATCGGATTCACAAAAATTGAGTACACACACACACACATACACACACACACACACACACAGACATTTTTTTGTACCTTGGTCAAAAATGTTCAGGGGACCCAAAATGACCTATTTCCGCTAAAATCCCATTTTTTTTTTTCGGCACGATTACAATACTTTACATACTGCGTATGATAAAGTAAAAATATGGCGTCCATAAGAAAAACAAAAGTTTCGATTGTTTCTGGCAAATGGATTGACGAAAAAAAATTTAAACTGACATTATAATTGTAGACAAAAAAGTGCCTTTATAATGTCAAAACGTTTTTTTGGTGGGATAACAAATAAAGAAGTTATGATCATTATTAAAAAATGTCATTTTTTGGCTTTTTCAAAATAGCTTGAGAACCATTTGGAATTTAACTGTTTTCTGAACAGATTATAAAAGAGCACATAAACATGCACTACTTTTTCTATTTAACCGACTTTCTATCTCTAATAATAACAAAACTATCCATACAATCCAACGTCCCGTGAGACACTGTATATTCTGCAGTTAGTCCTATTTTTGACGTCGTCTCATCTATAACAACGGGTTATGTATTTAGTGGGAAAAAAGAACGAGCCACCTAAAATTTTGCTAAACTTGGATGTTTAATAACTTGAGAAATAATTTACCGATTTTGGTGATTATTTCAGCAAATTGTAAGGAAAATCATCAAAATTGTTTTGTATTAATTCATCCTGTGCAACAACAAAGAAACTCCTGGTAAACTAACTAATTAAAAAATTAACAGTTTCATATCAAATTCAAAAGTTATGGTGCAAAGCTAGTAGTAGCTGTTTTAGAACTATTAGCTATGCAAAATTATTGGAAAATAAAAAATACGTAAATGCCAGTTATTTTTTATTTACATTGATTTGTTTCTGATATCATAACCTTCTGGGATTCTGGCAAGATCGTGCTTAGGAAGTTAGCAATAGTAAACCTTACTCTTTTCTTTATAACAGATGTCGATGCAGCAAAAATCGGCTACAGCCAATAACAAATTTTTCCATAGTCAACGAGCAGGCCTGTCGAAGTGGTATAGAAATGTTCCCGCCTTACATAAGAAAATTTTCGAAAATTCTGGGAGGTACGATTTTTGTGCATGGAAAGTAAATAAGCATAGCCGATACATTTCTGTGTTAGTTTTCACAGGGGTTTGCGAAAAATAAGGTTAAGGTGTAAAAACGTCTAACTAGCCCCAAAATAACGCTTAAAATTTGTATTTAATTGAAATCCTGAAAATTGATCTACAAAACGCCCATTCAATTTAGCTTTTTTTCAATAGTTTACGTATTGTATCTCTTTTCTATTCTATACTTTTCTATTCTACAAACAGAATTATATAATATAATAAATAGAAAAAAATCTCCTATCTTTATGTGGTATTTCATTGATTGTCTCACTTACTGAAATTTTCCAACTCACTGGCTTTGAACTATTTTTTCTCCAGGTTCTTGAAATACCGTTTAAAATAATTTTTCCATTACTTATGACTTTCCTAAGAGCATTTCTCTGATAATAATTATAGCTTTCCATCTAACATATCGCTGGTTTGCCGTAAAAGTGGTGCAACTCAACAAAATAGCTAAACTTTACAAGAAAAACATTTGAAAGATCACATAACTATTTATATAGCCTGTGCCACTTTCTTTCGATTTTTTAGACAGTAATATGCTCTTTTATCAAAATTGTGTTTTCAATTTTGCCGTCTAAAATATTAACAAAATCGTAGTTCAAATGGGTCTAATTCCTTCGTTTTGAGTTGAAAACAGCAATAAACCGTTTTGTTTTTAAATTAGCTTTCCATTCTAAAATGTCCATAAAAAGTTTTATGTGGATTTATTTGTTTCTTCATTAGCTTATTGCTTATTTTTATCAGGGGCGTAGCTACGGGAGCAGTGGGAGCAAACTGCTCCAGGCGCACCAGCAGAGGGGGCGCAAAATTCGAAGAGAAATAACAAAACTTTTTTGAAAAATGGCCAGAATTTCTAAATAAAATTCTAAGGACCTAAATGTTTTGTGATCTTGACTTAATTATCATAATTTCGCATTGTAGATTGGTGCGTTGTGTTTATACATAAAACTCCATGTACATTTGACGTCTGTAAATGTTTGTTTGCAAGCACACTTCATATTTATTTATTTAATGAGTATAGATACTATTGTAGTATATTGTTCACTTGAAATAACTGCTATTATTTTTAAAAACTAGTGTGTTTTTATTTATAAACTTATAAGTTTGTAAGTGGTCTTCATTATTTTCTTGTTAATATGAAACACATAATCTTATTTATTTTAAAAGAAAGAAATTGACAATCCAAAAACTTTTGTTGCCTAAAACGCCTTTTTTCAAATAATTTTGATGTAAATTTATAAAATTCTCTTTGAGAAACTTCAAAAATGTCCCTTTAAATCATTTGAATGGGGTTAGAAAAGCGTACTGTGGCATCTAACCAACCTTCACCTGTACTGTGAAAATGTTTTTTCAAGGTTGTAAGTTATGCTATTATTTTAATGGTAATTTTATTTTATTGCGTTTGTAACTGTAGATATATCAATTTTTAAAATAGTTAGTTTAGTAATTACAAGAAACGAAATTATAAACCATAAGATTGGAGTATTTACATTACAGCACACTAAAAAAACGAGAATAGTAGACTATCGCGTCTTAGCCTAGTTAAATTAGGCTGACGCGATTGTCTAATTAATAATTCACTTCGGAAAAATTGAACCCAGATGGATTTTTAATACGGATGCCTTTGATTTGGCATTAGAAATAACGTGTAAAAAGTTCCCATCGATATCGGGTCAAAGCTGCGAGGTATTCACGGTCATAGATGACCGACTTGGATTTTTTATTGATCGGACAACAATTGATTTTTTAGAAATTTTTTTAATTCTCTACGTAAAATGCGAATACATATTTTAAGTACGAGTTGGCGTTTTCAAGTTATGCGTCTGAAAATACGTCAAAAGCACGTATAACGTTATTTGTGTATGCTGGGTGATCCATTCCGCGTCCCAAGTATTTGAAAACATGATTGAGCATCATATTTAATAATAAGAAGAATAATAGCGTGCAATTAAAACTTGACCATTTGCGAGATAGTCCTTCACAAGGTTAAGAATTGGCTTATGAATACCCACCTTGGTTTTTACGGAAACTAAAATTAGGAAACTAAACTAGTTTTTCAAAAATTCCTAAAATACGATACCGGTATTTATATAAAACACTTGTGAAGCATATGTGAATACATTTGAGGAATAGTTGGGTTATTTTAATTTGTTAGAAATCGAAAACAGCCAACTGTTGACTAATTGTTTTTTATTGTCATAAAACCCTAAACTTTCGCAAGGATTTTGTATATATAAACTCCGGTTTTGGTTCAATCTGGAATTGAAAAATTGCAATTGAAAGTGGTATACATTAAATTAAAATGTTCAAAAGTGCCAGACCTCTTGCGAAAACAAGGGGGCGCAGATATTTTTCTTCCTCCAGGGCGCTGAATATGCAGCTATGCCACTGATTTTTATTATATTTAATTGATATAATTTGGTTTTCCTACTTTGGATTTATTTATTATTCATTGTTAAAATGGTAAAAGAATATTATTTTTATCATATATCTCATTAAAAAACATTTCAAAATGCCTCTTAAAACAAGTTGAATCGACCAGCTCTAGTTAAAATTCAAAAAGATTGCATTCGATTTTTGTGCATGGAAAGTAAATAAGCATAGCCGATAAATTTCTGTGTGTTAGTTTTCACAAGGGTTTGCGACAAATAAGGTTAAGGTGTAAAAACGTCTAACTAGCCTCAAAATAACGCTTAAAATTTGTATTTAATTGCAATCCTGAAAATTGATCTACAAAACGCCCATTAAATTTAGCTTTTTTTCAATAGTTTACGTATTGTATCTCTTTTCTATTCTATACTTTTCTATTCTACAAACAGAATTATATAATATAATAAATAGAAAAAAATCTCCTATCTTTATTTGGTATTTCATTGATTGTCTCACTTACTGAAATTTTCCAACTCACTGGCTTTGAACTATTTTTTCTCCAGGTTCTTGAAATACCGTTTAAAATAATTTTTCCATTACTTATGACTTTCCTAAGAGCATTTCTCTGATAATAATTATAGCTTTCCATCTAACATATCGCTGGTTTGCCGTAAAAGTGGTGCAACTCAACAAAATAGCTAAACTTTACAAGAAAAACATTTGAAAGATCACATAACTATTTATATAGCCTGTGCCACTTTCTTTCGATTTTTTAGACAGTAATATGCTCTTTTATCAAAATTGTGTTTTCAATTTTGCCGTCTAAAATATTCATTCATTGTTACATATTCATTGTTAAAATGGTAAAAGAATATTATTTTTATCATATATCTCATTAAAAAACATTTCAAAATGCCTCTTAAAACAAGTTGAATCGACCAGCTCTAGTTAAAATTCAAAAAGATTGCATTCAATAAGTGGCAAATTTTGCACCATATCTTTTAGTTATCTGTTTCAAGATTACTTGTTTGCAGATACATCGGCCATCAATAAGAGACGGTTTTACTATAAATAGCAAACCCTATAATTTAACATTCTTCGTAGTATCTTCTGAACAATTTAACCTAAAATGTACACCTAATTTTACCTTTAAATTAGTCGCTATCACAGAGTCTGAAAATTGGTTCAAGTACACTCCAAGCACTTCTTGTGAGACGTCATAGTAATCCAGTTTGTAGTAACAAAGCGCGACATAGACATTCAGAGCCAAATTTTCTCTACAAACAATACAAAATCAACAGTAAAACATTTTTATTTTTTAAGAACAAAGTTGGCCATAAATATAAAGAAGATAATTACCGATTTTGCAAGAGTAATCTTTTGTAAATGTCTATAGCTTCCTGATAGTGGGCCCTCAGATAATGTATGGCTGCTAAACTCAACTGATCCTCAATAACATCTTGCAGTTGTTCATGATGTTCCATGAGAGCGGTTTCGTCGTTTAGCTTGTGTGACAAGTGGAAATTTAGTCTAGTTTTCAATGGACAAGCATCTGCTTCTTGCAGAATTTCTCTGGATTCATTGTACATTCCTAGAAATGAATGCTTACGTAACATCTAAAATAAAACTACTAAAAATGTCGTACCCAAGTAGAAATAGCAACAAGCCATATTTAAGCAGATATCCTTGATGGTTTTGTTTTTCGCATGCATCGCACTGTATATCCCCAAAGCTTTCTTGTAGTCTCCCTTGTGGAAAGCGCAATAAGCCATCCATTGTTCGATATCTTCCTTTGGTTCTTGAAAGTTCTTAAACTGAAAGATGGAAATATAAATTATATTAGCAAGAAAATAATGTAAAAAAGTTTAAAATGTTAAAATAAAAGAAAAGTTAGTCACGTTATGAGTTGTAGCCCTCATAGTTTTGGCTGATGATAGATTAATAAAGTACAAACGGTAAAATAAAGTTTATGAAAAAAGCACCTACAAGTTTTTCTATTCCTCTCTTAAAAGATGTAAATGTAACTTCAGAATCAGTGAAATCTTACCCTATAATTTACGATTTTGTCTGCTTTTAAACACAAACTGTTGCGTTTTTTGTTTATAGTAATACTGAGTTATTCCTTTAAATTGCTATAAGAATAAGCTTCTGTTTATTGGGCCAGAGAAACTATTAGGTATTTTTTGCGACTCTTTCACGCTTTACAATATGGCTTTATAGTGAAAGCAATAATAGCTAATAGAAATTGGAATAGTCACTATTTGTCTAGTATTATTTTTTTCAGTGTTTTCAAAAGCTTAATAAAATAGTTAGGAGTTTTTTAACATCAAAGTTTTTGAACAATATATGTTCGCGAAAAATATAAGGTGGTACCTTTTTGCCGTTGTAATAAATAAAAAGTACATTATTATCAATATAAATAAAAAATAAATTATGTACAGGGTCACTAGAGAGAGACTCGATGGTTATTACTGCATTAATGTTAAGAGACAAAAAAAATTATACAAAAATTGTTTAACAATGTACATCTACGTCAAGCCTAAACTTTTACAGATATTATGTATCTTACAACTTTGTCAGACAATCATCAAAACCAGTAGGTAGATGCTGATGTTGAAAACAACTGAATACACTATGGGTGATCCTACCAGGTATTCATTATTAACATTTACAAATGACTTTTTCTAACTATTTTTTTATGGAACAACCTGTGTAAGATGTGTTGGCTGTAATAACACTTAACGTAGCTACGATATCTGATATGTCATACACCAAATGTTTGAAGATTTTGTGATATTTCCAATTTAAAGAAAATGTAATAAAAGTGCTAACCTTAATATTGCTCTGTATACAGGGTACAAGGTACAGTTTGATGTAAAGTGTTAAAGAGGTGAACCTATTTAACCAAATTATACAAACAAAGCATTACGATATCAAGATTTTAACAATTTCTATAGGATTGCCATTTTTGCAATCTTATGGCAAACGAACAGGACCTAACAACTTAAAATTACTATTAAAGTAAACCTGTAGCCCTGTATTTTATAGCTAACTATAGTGACAAATTGTTGACTTCTTAAAGTTGACTAGACTAGACTAGACGGGTTTTCGTTGTTGCGATTTATGTGGTTACACACAAAAACCAATCGGATTTTAAT
This sequence comes from Melinopterus prodromus, assembly GCA_964023965.1. Taxonomy (NCBI): domain Eukaryota; kingdom Metazoa; phylum Arthropoda; class Insecta; order Coleoptera; family Scarabaeidae; genus Melinopterus; species Melinopterus prodromus. The sequence continues at coordinate 36,082,275 of OZ030396.1, read as the reverse complement.
TCAGAGGAAAAGAAATCTATCAAAAACATCTCCAAATAACTCATTTTCGATTCACATTATCAATATTACTCATATTATCATTCACATTATCTCAACTTTGAATTGCCTCCCCAGAAATATAAGCTATTAAATCAATTAACAATTACAGAATTAAATATTATTGGCTGTTTTTTGTACTGAACACAAATACGTTCCCAAACGTTGCTCATGAACGTTTGGTGATGTTTTTGGTGATGTTTTTGCGTGTTCTGTTAGTTTTTGTGTGTAACGTTGGGTGACCAACCGTCCCGATTTGGGCGGGACAGTCCCAAATTTTAACAATTCGTCCCGACTTGTAAAGCGTCCCGAATTTTGTCCCGATTTTTGAAAATTTTATACTTATGTCCAGGATTTTGTAATACAATTCGAATTTCCAAGATATCCATGAACATAAATTAGATTCCCAATTATTATCTGAAAGAAGGGCTGTCTATCTATAACGAAATTCAAGCGCAACCTTAGCGACCATAATAATTATGTGAACACGTGTAGTGAATAGCCGGTTGGTGGGTGACAATCTGGTCCTTGTGGCGGTGTAGAAACGGTGCTTATTGCTTATAATAAAAAAACTAATCTGACTTAAATAAAAATGCATGTTAGTCTTTTGTGAAATCATTTGGGCGGGGTATGATTTAGTGGCCAGGTCGCGTTGGATCATTTTTATTTTTTGATTTTCAAATTGAATCAGTCAACACAATACAAAACATATTTTTGTTATTATCAAATTTCTATTTTACACATTTGTTGGTATTCATAAAATGCGCCATAGCAAATCACAGATATATTGATCCTAATAATTTGGAATGAAAGAGAAAAATATATGTTACCGATTTATTTTATTCTGTTCTTGGGATTTCTTGTATCTAGATTAATTTCTTCCAAAAATATGGAACACAAAGACAGAAATGCAAAAGCACGTTCAATGACAACTCACAAAAACAATTTCGTTTTTTTTTTTTTTAATTACTAGGCCTAATTCCCAATCAGAACTAAAATGCAGTTTTACATCGGCGGAGGTCGCCGAAACGATATTGCAAAACATACATCGAATATACGGAACCAATGCATGATGTAGTTCATCGAAATTAAGTACTTGTTTTAGAGCCGTAACAGTAGGGGAACCAGAAAAGATTTTGGCTTGCAAACAAGGCACATATGCATACCAATGTCTGTATCACACCCACAATTTTTGATTAATAGACTGCACGTCAAAACTTCTAATGTAAATGTTTGAAAAGAAGATGTGTCTCGTACGAACTAACACAGAAGCAAGTATAATAAATGTGTTTTCTCCGCTAGTAAAGAAAGAGTTGAGAAGAAATGTGAGGAAATGCAATTTCGTGACAATATTTCCTGATACATCTAGCCAGACACATAAAAATACTCCCTCTCCTGGTTAGATACTTTGATGTCCAAAAATGTATTCAAATAAATATTTTAAATGTTCACGAAAACATTCGCGAGACGGCTGAAGAATTATCCAATAAAATTCCATAATTAATAATACTTTATTAATAATAATAAAATTTTATTAATAATAATAAAATCCATATTCATTGCAGCAGACAGTACAAATACCAATTTTGGTGGTACAGAACGAAGAGGAGAGAACAATTAAAAAAAGAGGTCGTCTAGACGGGAAGAATAGAGTCAAGTAATAGTGCAATTTGTAAAAGTTAAAGAAACTTTATTAAATTTTATTATATTTTGTTTTATTTTATATTTATTCAGATATAGGTATGTTTCAATATTTGCATACAGTTTATTTAATGATTATTTTTAGTTAAAAAATACTATCATAATAAAAATGTTGTTTTAAGTTAGGTTCTTGTGGTACAATTTGTAAAAATTGTAGAATTGTGTTTGATTTATGTTGTGTTATGTTTCTTTTTGTTTTAACTAGTGAAAGTTAAAGAATGTTTGTTTTATTTATATTGTTATTTCTTAAGCTTCTTTTCTTTTATTGAAAGTGAAAACGTATATTATAGGTCATAGTAAACATTTGCTGTTGTCAGTTTACCCAATGGTACTATGGTAATTTGTTTATAGTTCAGCACGTTTTGTATAATATTTTCCACTAACCCAACCCAACCCAACCCCGATCCCCAAGCGTCCCGATTTGGCAATTGAAAAAGTTGGTCACCCTAGTGTAAGGTCATATACCACTGCAGTGAACCATCTCGCACAAACTTCACAAGTGCACAAATTTTCACGGGAGTCCCCTTAAACGTACACTGTTTATGGTTTAATCTGGGTACAACAAAAATGACAGAAAAAACATACAAAATTTTGTAATATCTTGTTATCCATAATACTTTATACATGAAAAAATCTATTGATATCGGTTTCTAAATGGCGTCTTCGATAACCCTTTAAATATTTTACTGTACTATAATAGCATACTAATCTTTAAATAGCACATATCACAAAAATCAGTAAAAATAGATATAGGACAGACTTAATGTAAATTAAAAAGTACTTAGCGACATTTCAGTTAGCAATTTGAGGCCATTTGTATGTTTTATCATGACATCAGATCAAGCTATCGTTTAAGTTATTATCTGCTAAAATTTTTTAGACAATAACTGCAAAAAAATGTATTTACGGAGTTTTTAAAACAGGCCTGAAATAGCCAATTTTTTGTCAAACAATTGAATATCTCCGAAACTGTTTGCTTAAACAGGGAAACAGTTGGAAAAACTTCTTTAGTATTCATAATATCGTATGATGTACCGGGCAATCCATTAAAAAATAGTTTTTTTTCGTCATGCCTATCCTGCAGAATTCCGTTGCAGAATTAAATGGCCAACTTTTATATAAAATAATTTGGGATTTCTATCTTTTAAGATACATTCAGTGTTGACCATTGCGACTCTAGTGACTCACCCTGTTTATAACTGTTGTTTTTGAACATGAATTATTACACAATACATACCTCGAGTAAGGTTAAAGCTCCTGTGTAATCTCTTTTCTCCAAAAATTCCTTCAAAGTCGATATATTTTTGGACGCAGATGCATTGCGAACGGATTTTGCCGAGGTAGATGTATTAAAGGCCGGCTTAGCTCTTGATAAATTCTGCAACAAACACTGATATTCATAAACAAACAACCAACATTCTGAATGTTTACCATTCTTTTGACAGACACATAAACACACTGAATAACTGTTCGCTCGCTGGTGCGTGTGTTGTGATTCGTTATGTTTCTATGGTAACCTAGCAATACCCCTAACCCCTATAGTATCCAGGACGTCGATTATATGTAAAGATCATGAATCATGATGTGTTCTATGCGCGCCAAAAAAAGTCGTTCACCTTGTTGCTTTGTAAATGGTTCTTTTATAACCTATACGCTGGCTTTCTGACTTTAATCATAGGTATGAAACATGCAGCAACTGTCATGTTGACAAGCCAGTATTACATGATGTCAAAATTGGCTGTACGACTTTTTTTTGCGCGCATAGTACTTAGTAATTCTACTTACTAATTAATAATTCATGTTTTTTATTTGTTATGTATAAGTACTGTTGAAATAATTTTTGTTTATAAATAATAATAGACTGCCTCATTTTGGTTATTAAATGTTGGTAATTCCTGGTAATTCCGTATCAAATTACAACATTATTTAAATTTATAGGCGGCCTGTCCTTAGGATTGCATTTTGTTTGACAGATTTGTATAATTTCAATTTGTCAAGTTTTGTAGAATTTGTCAGTTTGCTTTTGAGTTTGGCTCAGTGTAACTGATAATATTCCATATCAGAATGTTTGTCAAAAGTTCTTTGTTGACAGTAAGCCGTTCCTTGAAGCAAGTTGCCCACATTCATGGCGGAGTTCCTGGTGAAAATTTGCCGTTCAAGTTTCATAACATGAATGCATTCACCGCCAAAGTCGCACTTTTCTACGGTGTCGCATTTACGGCACCATTTCTTATCGTCACTTACATGATCAGAAAGAAGATGTAGCTCAAATTTGGCGAAGTTTGGTATAGTCTATTTGTATTCCACATATGTATTCCCTTGGTAGGTACTGTTAATAAAACCTTTTGATATTTGTGGTTTGTAGTATTATTTGCGTTATCTTTGCTGTTGGGATATTTACAGTTCTTAATACCTTACTTAAATACAATATGTAGGAACAAATTGTAGGAAACAAAAATCTCTACAAATTGTATTTGAAAGCATTTTTAATTTTTAGAATACAAAAATACAAAATCTGTAATTATAACTCCCACATTTACTGTCAGTGGCGTAGCTACATATTCAGCGCTCTGGAGCAAGAATAATCTCCGCGCACCCTTGTTTTCGGAAGAGGTCTGGCATTTTTGAACATTTTGTTTAACGTATACATACCACTTTCAATTGCAATTTTTCAATTCCAGATTCAACCAAAAACGCGTTATGTTAAAAAGGAGTTTATATATACAAAATGCTTGCGAAACTCAGTTTAGGGTTTTATGACAATAAAAAACAATAAGTCAACAGCTGTTTTCGATTTCTAATAAATTAAAAGAATCCAAATATTCTTAAAATGTGTTCACATGTGCTTCACAAGTATTTGATATAAATAACGGTATCACATTTTATGGAATTCTTCTAAAACTACTATCTTTTACTAGCGTATAGATTTAAGAACATTTACAGTAAGCGATAATTAAGACCTAATTAAAACCTATAATTAAGACCTTCTGAACGACTATCTTGAAAATGGTCAAATTTTCATTGCACGCTACCATTCTTATTATTATTAAATGTGAGGCTCAATCATGTTTTCAAATACTTGGGAATGGATCACCCAGCATACAAATAACGTTATGACGTATTATCAGACGCATAACTTGAAAACGCCAACTCGTACTTAAGGGATATATAAACATTTTATGTAGAGAATTAAGATATCTAGACGATTCCTAAAAAAATCCACTGTTGTCCGACCAATAAAAAATCTAAGTCGGTTATCTATGACCGTGAATAACTCGCAGCTCAGACCCCATATCGATGTGAGCTGTTTACACGGTATTTCTAATGCTAAATCAAAGGCATATTTAAAAATCCATGTGGGTTTGAATTTTTCCGAAGTGAATTATTTGTTTAATTTCACTGCGCTAAGACGCGATAGTCTACTATTCTCATTTATTGAGTACCATATAAATAATAACCTAACTGACAACCTTGAAAACATTTTCACAGTTCAGGTGAAAGTTGGTTGAGATGCCACAGTACGTTTTTCTAACCCTATTCAAATGATGGTTAAGGAGTAAGGACATCTTTTCAAGTTTCTCAAAGACAAATTTTTGTCAAAATTATTCGGAAGAAAGCGTTTTAGGCAATTGAAACTTTTCCCTAGCATTAAAATTTGATAATATAACCACAAACATAATAAAAGAATATGAAGGTAAATTAACGCCAGTTTTGACTGATCTGATGAACACTGTTTTGGAGGAGGGAATATATCCAAAATATATGAAAAAAACCATTATCATACCAATACATAAAAGCGGAGTAACAGATAGACCAGAAAATTATCGTCCCATTGCCCTGACATCGATCCTCAGCAAAATTATAGAACATGTGATAAAAAGACGACTGGACAATCACATCAACAGACACAACATGATACATAGGAGACAGTACGCTTTCCAAAAAAAATCAGGAACAACATCAGCAGCGTTGGACCTGATAAACGACGTTAAGAGAAGACTAGACAAGAAGGAAGTAGCTGTATGCATATTCATCGACCTAAAAAAAGCATTCGATACGATATCTGAAGACCGACTGATCGAAAAACTACAGAGAAACGGAGTGGAAGGAAAGTTTTTAAACCTGATAACTACCTACTTAAAAGATCGCCCACAAAATACTAAAATAAACAAGACTATCAGTCAAACGGCGTATGCGGAGTATGGAATACCACAAGGAGGAATTATTCCACCAACTCTTTATATTTTATATACAAACGACTTTCTAGAACTACCCCTAAGTGGAACAGCATACATGTACGCTGACGACACCTGTGTCCTATACTCCGCAAAAACCGAAGAACAACTACAACTGAAAATAAGCAAAGACGTAAAAAAGATGGAGGAATGGTTCATCAGTAACCAGCTGACGATAAATGAGAAAAAAACGGAATTTATGTTATTCTCAAGTAGAAAACCAATCACGCCTATTAATATTATCGTGAATAAAGCACAGATTGCCCAAGCGAGAAAGGTTAAATATCTGGGACTGATAATAAAAGAAAATCTTAACTGGAATGCGCACATAGATAATCTTAAAAACAAAAATGCAAAAACCATAGCAGCACTACACAAAATAAATCATTTCATCCCAGAATATCTAAAGAAAACTCTGTACAACTGTCTATATATCTCCAACATGAGCTACATGATAAACATCTGGAGCGAAACAACTCAATACAACATCAATAAACTACAACGACAGCAGAATAAAATACTAAAAACTCTATATAAACTCGATAGAACAACACCAACGCAAGAGGTACACGCTACTACAAAAGAACTAACAGTACAGCAGTTAATAACTCTGCACAAGCTCTTATTGTTGCACAAAATCAACAATCATAACATTAAAACCGAAATAATACTCAAAACATCGGACCAAGTACACGAACACAAAACGAGAAATGCAACACACCTAAGAGCGGAAAGATCGAGAACAATCCGTTACGCCCCATTTGTTCAGGGAAAAGCAGTAAAAACTTACAACAACCTACCAACAGAGACAAGAGAACTGAACTACATAACATTTAAACTGAAAGTGAAAACCCTAATGTTACAAGGACATACACTACTATAGATGAGTAACTTGTTAACAAAAAAAAAAAAAACAAAAAAAAAACAAAAAAAAAATTAAAAAAAAAAAAAAAATAATAATAATAAAATAAAGAAAAACAATAATAATAAAAAAAGTAACCCTCAATACCGTTAGCCCGAGATCAGATGTCGCATCCAATCCCGCGGTGAGGACAGAGGGAGAAGAATTTTCGCGGACCATGTGTTTTGTATAGCATTGTGTTTGATTTTATTTGATTTTGAATTGAATGTTGTATATATATTACGTGACATGTGAAATTTATTGTGTATTACGCTGACACGTTAAATAAACTATTATCTATAAAAAAAAAAAATTTGGGATTGGCAAATTCTTTCTTTTAAAATAAGAGTAACATTATGTGTTTCATATTAACAAAAAAATCCTGAAAACCATGTACATACTTATAACTTAATGAATAAATAACACACCCATTTAGTAAACTAATAGCAGTGATTTAAAGTGAACAATATACTACAATAGTACATTCAATACATAAATAAATATGAAGAGCGCATGCTTAAAAAACAAACATTTACAGAAGTCAAATGTACATGGAGTTATATATGTATATACACAACGCACAAATCTATAAATCAAAATTATGATCATTAAGTCAAGATCGCAAAACAGTTAGGTCGTTAGAATTTTATTTAGAAATTCTGGCCATTTTTTACACAAAAGTTTTATTTCTCTTCGAATTTTGCACCCCCTCTAGTCGTGCGCCTGGAGCAGTTTGCTTCCACTGCTCCCCGTAGCTACGCCCCTGGTGGTGAGGGTATATTGAGTTTCACACGCTGTGTCCGTCTGTCTGTCCGTGTGTGTACACTATAACTGTCGTAATTTTGAAAAAATTGATCTGTAATTTGGTATACAATGTTATCTCTTAAAAGTAAGAACAAGTTCGTGAATGGAAAAAGTCGGTTCCCTTTTTTTTATATACAGTGTGTTCAAGAAAGTCCACATCATATGGAAAAGAAATTTCTTATCCATTTCTCAGAAAATTTTATTTTTTATAAAAGTTGACGTCGTGTGTGAAACCAAAACTACAACCGTCAAATATGTACATTTTGGTGTCATATACCTAGCGATTCAGAATTTGTGATCAGAGTAAAGTACCTTTATTTTCATTGTTATCGATAAACTTTGTTTAGAAATGTTCTTTAGAAGTAAAAATTATATTCAAATATGAAGGTACAGCCACCCATCTTAAAAAATCTGATGTGGCCAGGCACATGACTTTACCATACAATATATAAAATTAATAGTTTAGCTGCATGAGAATCTATTCTATTGAGATAAATCGTAGGTATTGTCAAAGCATCAGCATTTGACACTACCTACAGTACGTCATTAGAATAATAGTTATTTATGTCACAAATGCTGAAAGTATAGCGAAAGAATAGCGCGACGAGCGGTGATGCGGCGCGTCACCGAAGGCGGAGGGTCGCCGTCGCATGTGAGCGAGTCGCGCTATCTAGTTTTTGGCAGGAGCGACATCAACGTTTATTGTGTTGCTTTTTAAGAATACGTATTTTAAAAAAATAAATAAATGATTTCTGTATAGTAAATGCTAGGTTGGTACCACTTTGACGAAAGGTGCGTTCCGATTGGTAGGTAATGGTAGCTAATGGCGGTGGTAGAATACGAAATTATACTATTTCTTACATATCGTGATAATGACACATATTAGTTTGCATGTACATAAACATGAGTCACTAGCAATTTTCTATTGGAAATACTATAACGGCGTCTGCTACCACTGCCATTATCACTAATGAAAACGCACCTTAAAAAGGTAATTCAAATTCTGACAAATTTATATTTGTTCATGACACATCCCTACCAACATACTAAAATAAAACTACACTCATCGCTATACTTTATTTATAATTTACTCAAAGTATCATTTTTAGAATTAGATATAAAGACGGGTTGATATTTCTTATCAACAAACAATCAAATTGGTGATCTTATTTTATTTGATATTTGTATTTTGGCATTTTGCGCACTACAGCGGCACGTTCCATAGTGGTTCTCCAACCTCTGATGAGATCAGCTGTTTTCGAATGTGACAACACAAAAAAATATTTGTCAAAATCCTGGCTACTATGTAATTTCATATCAATGCAGATGCGACCGATCTCGATCAAATAGAATTTGCTCTTGAAGGTAAACTATTAATTTTACCAAAAAATGTTATAGGCATAAATTATTAAAAATTTCCTCTACTTTAATTTATTAATTAACTATTTTGTCGAAATTACAAAAATGGCGGCTCATTTCCAAAATCCTTGAAAAAGGCTTAGAATAAACTAAAAAGCTAAACTATTAATTTTACCAAAAAATGTCATAGGCATAAATTATTTAAAATTTCCTCTGCTTTAATTTATTATTTAATTATTTTGACAAAATTACAGAAATGGCGGCTGATTTCTAAAATCCTTGAAAAAGGCTTGGAGTAAACACCCAGTTCCTTTGGACCCTTTTGAACCAAAAGCTTTTCAACTCTAAGTTTGGTCATGAAACTTCTAAATATGAAGTTCCGTGCCGATACCTTTAGTAGTTTCTCCGGAATCGGATTCACAAAAATTGAGTACACACACACACACACACACACACACACACACACACACACACACACACACACACACACACACACACACACACACACACACACACACATACACGCACACAGATATTTTTTTGTACCTTTGTAAAAAATGTTCAGGGGACCCAAAAAGACCTATTTCCGCTAAAATCCCAATTTTTTTTTCGGCACGATTACAATACTTTACATACTGCGTATGATAAAGTAAAAAAACTATTTGATTGTTTTTTAAATTTTTCTTTTATCACAAATATTCTTTTAATTTTTTGATGCAAAGTTGATTTTTCACCCTTTTGCCTTCGTGTATTTATAAATTTTGTGTTTTTTAAGGTGATATTTGTTCAGTTTTAGTATGTTATGTACCGTTGTTTTACAGCATCGGGTGCAACACTGGTAAACTTGCGAACTTATTTTCGGGAGCATTTTTATTGTGGTGTTTCTAAAGAAATTTTCAACAGACCCAGTCTGCTCGAATTTTATGATTATCCTAGAAATGGTTGAATGGCCAATTTGGTTGTCCGGATGTCTTCATTGAAAATATCAGTATCATCAAGATAATCGCTTGCTGTAGATGGACTATTATTATAAACATGTCCAAAGTCATTATTATTAAATGAATAAAAGGGAAGTAATTATAATTTGAATACAAAATGAGTAATATTGCGCTAATTCTAAATAAACATTAATAATAAATCAACGATAATATTATAAATGAATGCAACACAGAAATATGTATAGACATGTATGAATAACAATTATAAAATTAGTAAAGGCAAATATACTACAACACAATGCCACACAAAAAGGGAAAAGAATACCCAAAAGTCTTCATTAAAAATATCAGTAACATCGAGATAATCGCTTGCTGTAGATGGACTACTATTATAAACAGTTCCAAAGTCATTAATATTAATTGAATAAAAGGTAAGTCACGCTCCTGTATTAGATATTGAATGATCGATCATTATCTACACGGTCAGAAGTCAACTTTGCATCAAGAAAATGACTATCTTTGCGGTAGTTGTAAATAAGCATTAGTTATCATACCAAAGTAATCAAAAATGTATTAAAATTGATTAAAAATTGATTAAAAAGAACCTTTTAGTATCACTGGCATTTACTAATATTTCTCATAAAAGAAAAAATTTAGAAAAAAACAGCCAAAAGGTTTTATTTAAGATAGGTGGCTGTGACTTCATATTTCAATATAATTTTTACTTCTAAACAACATTTCCAAATAAAGTTTATCGATAACAATAAAAATAAAGGTACTTTACTCTTATCACAACTTCATATATTCATATTCATATATTCTGTATCGCTAGGTATCTGGCACCGAAATTTACATATTTGACGGTTGCCGTTTTGGTTTCATACACGCCGGTAACTTTTATAAAGAACAAAATTTTCAGAGAAATGGATAATAAGTTTTTATTCCACATGATGCGGATTTTCCTGGACACACTGTATATTCTACGGTGGGGGGCATTTTAACTTCAGCACGGCATCATTTTTTGCTGTTGTTTACTCAAAAAAGAAGTGGAATTGCGAATATGGTATGTTTTCAATCCTCACAACATAAGCAATTAGTTTTTCAAAGAAATGCTTGTTTGAATTTACTTAAAATCTTTGGAAATATAAGTAATTGAACATTTGTACCGTTTCTTTTTGCCCACAGTGTAAATTATATTACTAGTGTTGATGGGTTTAGGAGCTGGGATTTAACTAAAACTTTACCTTTTTGCTGTCATTTCGGCTATATTTTTAGCCTTAATCATATCAATAGCAAAAGGCGGATATACGAGTACATCAGTATTTAAAATATAATAAAAACTACCTCAAAAATATGTCACAATTCACAGGCATTTTTCAGAAGTGAAAATATAATCTTCACGGATTACTAAAAATTAATTAAATGTTTCTATCCCCCTCTCTCAACCAAAATATGATCTACTATTTCTCGTACGCATTCTAGTTGGTGGAGAAACAACAGAAACATAAAGCCTAACATAATTTATAATAATCCCAGACAAGTGCATATTTATGGCTTAAAAATAACAAAATAAACATATGTAAATTACATTTCAGTTATTCCCAACAAGCATTTTTGGCCGTTTGACAAAATTGTTTATAGCCTCATCATGCTTCAAAATCATATGACAAACATGTGACCTAAAGTAAACATAAAAATATCAAATATTGGCGCGCTTTAACTTTGTTAGCCATCCAAGATGTATTTTCAGCCAAGTTGGGTCATTTATACAGTTGTCATAAATCAATCAAATTTTATTATATTATTACTATAAATACAAACAATTATAATTGGCATATGAACGATAATGTTGTTGAACTCAATCACGCTTAAATATCAGGCGTTTGACGCGAGGTCATAGAAAACATTATTTCCTAATCCGAAAACTGCATTGACCAACTCAACATATTTTGATACGAGGCCATTTTTATTTATTTCGGGATAAGTGAAGTTGTTTAGAAAGTTGAACTTTGAGCTCACGTTTACGGATTTGTTCTGTTGTTGTTTGTAGTGTATAATTCGTGTTTTTTTCTTTTTTGACGCCGAAAGTTCAGTATCGTACAGCATCATTTGCCTTGTTCAAACTGTATGAAGGACCTTTCTTGCTTGTTTGATTGGTTTCGATGGGTATGTAACCTACATATTATTTTCAGTTATAAGCATGGGCGCCGTCACAAAATGTTCTAGGGGGGGGGGGGGCAAGATTTTTTTTAATAATAAATGGTGACGTAGTGTGAATGACTATACTATTAATTATTTTGTAGCGGTTTCGTTGTTTTATTTGTTGTAAATGGCATTGATAGAGACATATTCGTATTTATTAGTTAGGATTCTAAAATTGAGACACAACAAACATGAAAATAATAAAAATATTTATCTACGACTCACATATAATAAGCTCATTGCATACGTATCTATGACTATATAATCCCCATCATTATACGCGCCCCCCATCATTAAAATGACACTAATGAACAAATATCACGTTAATAAAACGCGAAATTTATAAATACACCAAGGAAAAAAGGTGAAAAATCAACTTTGCGTCAAGAAAATGTCAAATTTTGCGCTAGTTGTTAATAAACATTAATAATAAATCAACGATAATATTACAAATGAATGAAACACAGAACAAAAAAAATCTGATGTGGCAAGGCACATGACTTTATCATACTGTATATAAAATTAATAGTTTAGCTGCAAGAGATTCCATTTGATCGAGATCAACCGTGTGTGCATTAAAATTAAACTAGTTAGTCACGATTTTACAGATACTTTGATACTATTGACAGTAGGTATTGTCAAAACATCACCGTTTGACACTAACTCCTGTCAGAATGAAAATAACTGTCAAATCCTGGCTAACTGGTTTTATACTAATGCAGACACGACCGATCTCGATCAAATGGAATTTGCTCTCGCGGCTAAATTATTAATTGTACCAAAAAATATCATAGGCATAAATTATTCAGAATTTCATTTACTTTAATTTATTATTTAACTATTTTGACGAAATTCAAGAAAGGGCGGCTCATTTGCAACATTCTTAAAACATGCTAAGAGTAAACATCCAGTTCCTTTGCACCGTGTTGAACCACGTGCTTCTCAGCTGTAAGTTTGGTCATGAAAAATGAAGTTTTGTCCCGATACCTTTAGTAGTTTCTCCGGAACCGCCGCCACAAAAACGGGTACACACACAACACACAAACACACACACATACATACATATACACACACATACACAGACATATTTTCGTACCTTGGTCAAAAATGTTCAGGGAAGCCAATAGGACATATAGCAGCTTAAATCTCAATTTTTCTTTTTGGCACGATTACAATACTAAAGTAAAAAAACGTGTTCTTATTTGTTCTAGTCATGTAGTTAGCAAATCTGATGTTTATGCAAAAATATATGACTGTTGCCCTTTGTTTCGGTTAGCTGTGTTTCGGTAGAGATATTATCAAACCAATACGATGTGCAAGTGGATATGCAAAATTTAGGGGTCAATGTAAACCCATATCACATCCCTAAATAAAACAGAGCGAACATGGGCGAAATTTCAATCGATTCTAGAGGAAAAAAATCTGCTGTTTATTTTTTTAATAACTATAACTTAATAACTATAACTTAATAACTAGTCAATAGTTGTAGTTATAATAATGCTATTGAACATGTGTTATAATATGTTTCTGTATTACTTTCCGTTTATTTAGTTAGGCTTTCATAATTATGAACAAAAAAATAACTTAATTTTATTTAATATTAATGAATTGTAATTATCTATTTTTTTATTATGTATTAAAAGTGAGATTTTAATGGCTCTAGTTTAATTTCGTAATTAATAATGTAAGTTTGTGATTATTTCAAAGGGGTGTCCATCTAGACATCGTGCGTCGTTTGTTATCTTTATAATGTATTTTATCTACGACTCACATATAAGAAGTTCATTGCATACGTATCTATGACTGTCTGTATAATCCCCATCATTATACGGGCCAATGATTATAATGAATATAATTATAATAATCTGTCAAAACCTATGTGGATGACAGTTATTTGGCAGTTCGCCTCGCCATCATTGACAAATACTTTTAAAATATTTTGCAGAAAATGGAATTTATGAGTCGTAGATAAACGTCGTATTTGACTCGCACATAACGGATATAAATCGCTCGCATGATTACACGCTCGCCTACAGCTCGCGTGTAAACTTCATGCTCGCGATTTATATCCTTAATTATGTGCTCGCCAAATAATATACTATTATTATTTTATTTTATTATTATATCGGATGAATATAATCGAACCAAATAATCATCACCGAATAAGAAATCATTAAGAAATCATCGAATCATTACCAAATAAGAAATTCATTCATCATTAATTCATACAACATGTATGATTATATTTTGCATGCTACGTACCAAGATATTATTATCTGTTGTCGAAACTAAAACGTACCTAACCCGAAAACACTTTCTTCCAAGCAGAAAAAGGTATTTTTCTGCGGAGTATTGAAGGCATATGTTTTCCTCGTCGTAGAAGTTATTTTACGGTCAGAAAATAACAAGTTTTTTGTCCAGCCCGTTGCAGCGTTCGAGAATTTGAAACGTGTTTAGCAATTCACATGTGCCATGTCTCGAATATGTAGTTATTAAGTATTTTTGTTTTATTTTAGGTATTTTCAAGTCATTTATTCCCAAAATGTTAATCTCACATTCGAATTTGCAAAGATTAATGGAATAATATTTACAAGTACATAATCCTATATTTTTCATAGGGAAAATCTGGGCAACCCTATGATTAGCATAATAAACGATTTTTAACAATTATTATTGGTATTTCTGTCTTTGATGACCACAAAAAGTCTACAAGTTTTATTGACTTATTTCATACTTTTATGAATGTGAAATACACAGTTAATACTATTAACTATATGTAGTTATATGCAGAATAGTGCGTAGTATAAGTATACTTTTAGTATAGTGATATGTATAGAGGAAGTTGGTTAATCACAAAATGTAATCATCTATAGAGGAAAACAAATCTGATGTGGCCAGGCACATGACTTTATTATACAATATATAAAATTAATAGATAAATCGTGTCTGCAGTAAAATTAAACTAGTTAGCCCGGATTTGACAGATATTTTGATACTATTGACAGTAGGTATTGTCAAAGCATCAGCATTTGACACTACCTACTGCCATTAGAATAATAGTTATTTATGTCACAAGTGCCGAAAGTACGGAATAGCGCGACGAGCGGTGATGCGGCGCGTCACCGAAGGCGAAGCGTCGCCGTCGCATGTGAGCGAGTCGCGTTATGTAGGAGTGACATCAACGTTTTTTGTGTTGCTTTTTGAGAAATATGTATTTTAAAAAAATTATTAAAAACTGGTAATATTTCTGTATAGGCAATGTTACGTTGGTACCACTTCGACAAAACGTCAAGTTTAAAAAGCTAATTCAAATTCTGACAGATCTATATTTGCTCATGACACTGTAGATATTAAATCCCTACCAACAAACTAAAATAAAACTACACTCATCGCCATACTTTATTTACAATTTTCTCAATTTATCGTTTTTAGAATTAGATATTTAACAACGGGTTGATATTTCTTATCAACAAACAATCAAATTGGTGATCTTATTTTATTTGAACTTTGTATTTTGTACTTTGCCGCACTAGAGCGGCAACGTTCCAACCTCTGCTGAAATCAACTGTTTTCAAATGTGACAACAACAAAATATTTGTCATATCCTGGCTACTATGTAGTTTCATATCAATGCAGATGCGAATGATTTAGATCAAATAGAATTTGCTCTTGCAGCTAAACTATTAATTTTACCAAAAAATGCAATAGGCATAAATTATTCAAAATGTCCTCTACTTTAATTTATTATTTAACTATTTTGATGAAATTACAGAAATGGCGGTTCCTTTGCAAAATCCCTGAAAAAGGCTTAGAATAAACTACCAGTTCCTTTGGACCTTTTGAACCAAAAGCTTTTCAGCTCTAAGTTTGATACTGAAACTACTAAAAATATGAAGTTTCGTCCCGATACCTTTAGTAGTTTCTCCGGAATCGTCGCCACAAAAATCGAATACACACACACACACACAGACAATTTTTTGTACCTTGGTCAAAAATGTTCAGGGGACCCAAAAATGTAAAAAAATATTAAAATAGAGAAAAAGGAACCTTTTAGTATCAATGCCATTTACTAATATTTGTGATAAAAGAAAAAATTTAAAAAAACAAACAAAAAGTTTTTTTAAGATAGGAGGCTGCGACTTGATATATGAGTATAATTTTTACTTCTAAAGAACATTTCTAAATAAAGTTTATTGATAACAACGAAAATAAAGGTACTTTACTCTTATCACAAATTCATATATTCTGAATCGCTAGGTATATGGCACCAAAATTTACATATTTGACGGTTGCCATTTTGTTTGTTTGGTTTCACACACGCCGACAACTTTTATAAAAAATAAATATTTTGAGAATTGGGTAACAAATTTCTTTTCCATACGATGCGGACGTTCTTAGACACACTGTATATAAAAAAAGTTAACCAATTTTTCACATTCACGAACTTCTCCTTACTTTTTAAGGCACAAGCTTGTATACCAAACTTCAGATCAAGTACTTTAAAATTACGGCAGTTATCGTGTACACAGACTGACAGACAGACGGACATAACGTAGCAAACTCAATATACCCTCACCACAGTAAATGTGGGAGTTATAATTACAGATTTTGTAATTTATAGAGAATTTAATTTCCTACAATTTGTTCCTTCATATTGTATTTAAGTTAGGTATTAAGATCTGTAAATGTCACAACAGCAAACAACGCAAATAAAACTACAAACAATAAATATCAAAAGGTTTTATTAACAGTACCTACCAAGGGAATACATGTGTGGAATGCAAATAGACTAAAACTTCACCAAACTTGAGCTACATCTTCTTTCTGATCATGTAAGTGACGATAAGAAATGGTGCAGTAAATGCGACACCGTAGAAAAGTGCGAATTTGGCGGAGAATGCATTCATGTTATGAAACTTGAACGGTAAATTTTCACCAGGAACTCCGCCATCAAGGCCATTAAAGCCTTATATGGAATATTATCAGTTACACTGAGCCAAACTCAAAGGCAAACTGACAAATTCTACAAATCTTGACAAATTGAAATTATACAAATCTGTCAAACAAAATGCAATCCTAAGGACAGGCCGCCTATAAATTTAAATAATGTTGTAATTTGGGAATTACCAGGAATTACCAGGAATTACCAACATTTAATAACCAAAATGAGGCAGTATATTATTGTTTATAAACAAAAATTATTTCAACGGTACTTATACAAAACAAATAAAAAATATGAATTATTAATTAGTAAGTACAATTACTAAGTACTATGCGCGCCAAAAAAAAGTCGTACAGCCAATTTTGACATCATGTAATTCTGGCTTGTCAACATGACAGTTGCTGCATACCTACCTATGATTAAAGTCAGAAAGACAGCGTATAGGTTATAAAAGAACCATTTACAAAGCAACAAAACCACAGAAAACAATACTAAATCAAAAATTCTCCGGACTAAAATTGTACAGCAATTTTAGGTTATTTTAAGTTAATTAATTTGTACTGTTTACTAAAATAGAAATAAAATTATCTAAAAATATGCATACGATGATATGCAAGTAATATTGCGATAGTTTATCAAGTGCCTTCAAACAAAATTATCAATTTCTTTTGCTGCCTAAGAATCTTCACATTACTTAATTTATATCCACCAGATTTTTATCTGTGAAAAATGCAATGAACTTTGCATATCGGCTATCTCGGCATGTCTCGCTTAAAAACATTGCTAAAATAAAGCTTTTAATACTAACGAATCCTCAAGTTTAATATTTTATCCACTCATGTTATCAAACTCTGCACCACCTCTGCCCTAAACTCTAAGAAAAATGTATTTTTAATTTGTCGTTCTTTATTCAACACTACAAAGAGATAAAGTGACCCTACTTAGGGTAAATACCTAAATTTTGGATATTTAACAAAACTTCAGCGATATTTATACAGGGTGTAACAATTTTTTCCCGCAAGAATTATTTTTACATAGTAAATATGCACCTAATTGTTCTCCCAACTCCAAGTTACAGCTGCTTGAAATATTAACTAAATAAAGAAAAATAAACAATACACTACATATCAAACAATGCTAAAACTATCACTACTTATAACAAAATTAAATATAAATAAATTTAAATAAAAAATTCAAAATATTAAAAAATAACTAAATTAACAAATGAACGAAAACAAAATACATATGAAACTTTGTACACGTATGTTTTTCTACTAAGTAATTGTCATTCTGAGTTTCTGCTAAATATTCTTCCATAACAGAATCAGAAAATAAAGGAAGATTCACACGATTGAATGGACGATGATGACAAGAAAATGTCTGTTGTTGATATATCGTCAGATGAGACTGATAGTTTGATTCTTTGTTTGAAAAATGTTTTGATAAGAATAACCTTGATTTTGTGATAAAATATAATTCCTAAAATGTAATCCAAGTAACTGTCATGGATTCAGAAAAACAAACGACATTTGTGGATATCATTATTAAATATGAGTTTGATTTTAAGTAAACAAGACTAAAAAATGTTTGAACATTTTTATAGTCGTTGGTGCACAGCATAAGCCAAAAGCTAATACATACAGGGCCGGCCCTAGGCGGTAGGTAAGGTATGCAACTGCCCACGGCGGCAAAGTTTAGGGGAGGCAAAACGAACTGAACTACAATAATAAAAAAAAACTCTAAAATATTGCTTGAACCTAGAATATAAAGGAATAGTAAAATACAATCAAATACAATCGGAATTGACAGGCTTCAGGCTATTCCTATATTTTAAGATGCATAGCAGCCAATAATAGACATACTTAAATGAAATAGCTCATTAACTTTTATACTGAATTAAGATCGGATATATTTGACAACGTTATCATAGAAGCTACAAAGTTAACTAACAAAACTTAAAAAAAAGTAATATGAAAGTGCACTGTAGCGTAGTGATCCTATATACAAAAATCTAAAGAGTTGAGTTTTTATACGATATCCACAAACTTAAAGAAAATATTATAAGTAAAAATGAATTACTGGCACATTCCAAAGATATAGAAACCGTTTTAAAAGTTGGCGATTCCTCCATCGAAACAGTTTAGAATTTGCTGCCAAAATAGTAATCTAGTTAATTTTTATTTGGGTAGACACATAATTTGCCCGCCTATAAAAATAATATCAAAATGTTGCTGAGTCATTGATGATATTATTATTGAAATTAATTAAAAACTCAGTGATTAAAAAAATCGCCATGAAATGCTTGCATCAATATCTCCGAAAATATTACTCTTACCAGAACAAATTATGCTTCATATTAGAGATAAAATTTTGATGAAGATTTGGGTACATGATAAACAAAGAATTACTAAAAAATATTGAAA
This sequence comes from Melinopterus prodromus, assembly GCA_964023965.1. NCBI lineage: Eukaryota > Metazoa > Arthropoda > Insecta > Coleoptera > Scarabaeidae > Melinopterus > Melinopterus prodromus. The sequence goes on along the minus strand of OZ030396.1, from coordinate 36,062,734 downwards.
GATTTAGATTTGGGAAAAGTAAAGAACGGAGATATTATGTCAATATCCATTCTGTCAAAAGCGACAGAATTTTGCTGATGACAGATGACTTAACAGTGTATAGATATTGACATAATATTTCGGTTCTGAAAAATGTCTGAAAACCCGCTTTTTAACCTTCTCCCAAATCTACATCTTTCAATATTTTGAAGTGATTCTTTTCATCTTTAATATTGTGTACATTTTGTTCTGCTAAGCAAGTATTTCATGACAAATTTCACTGATAATCACTGATAATTTTTAATGAATTTCAATATTAATGTCTTTATTCAGTAAACATTTTGATTGTATTATTGGTACTATTTTCATAGTCGGGCGAATTAATTATGATGTTAAATGATTTTACGTCCATAGACCTTGTTTCCAGAAGGTCCAGTTGACCTTTTTAAATGCATTACCTCCCCTAACATTGGGCCAAATTTAAACATTGCTTAACAGATGTCTTCTAACCCTGCCTATAACTGTTGCTACTGGAGCGGGCGATAGACAGTTTTCTAAGCTGAAAATAATAAAAAAGTACTTTAGAACCATGCCTACTTAAAATTGTCTTAATGAGTAAGCAATGAAGCCCACTGACTCTGAATTGAGTAATACATTAGATCTGAAAGAAGATATTCGCGATTTTACAGAAAGAAGGTTCGAAAGAGGTTATTTTAATTTAGGGTTAAACTTTGTATATTGTACAGTAGTATTCATTATTCTTTGTTGTTTTAAAAGTATTGTTTGTACTACTATAATCTCCACAGGTTGTGGTTTTAATACAAATAAATTTCGTAAATATTGTGTGACTGTTGACTGTATTTTTCTGGATCACGTTTTTTTTTCATTTTGGAGTTAGGGGGGCGGCAGTATTGAGATTTACCTACGGCCGCAAAAACGCTAGGGCCGGCCCTGATACATACCTCGTTAGTAAATAGGTTATATAGCCAGAGCACAAGTTAATTTACTTTTAAAATGTCCTTTATTTGTTTCAGTATTTGTTAAAAAGTTTAACCGTAAATCAGCGGATAACAATTTCTTATAATTTTGTGACAACAAGTTGTCCAAGTTACATTATGGAGTTAATAAAGTATTACTGTTTTATTAAAGCCGGTTGTATTTATTTTAATTTGTGCTATCATTACTGTATAAAAAAATAATAACATCATTAATCGCTGGTTCCAAAATATTTGTTGATCGTATTCTTCTGGCGTTGAAAATATACCTAACAATATAAAGCAAAATGGTCAGTAAGTAAATTTACAATTTATTTGGAAAGGTACAATTAATTTGAAACCAATATTTTAAATATGGCGCTACTTAGCGCTACTGTGCTCTCAACGCCACCTACACGAGGGCCCATGAAAAGAGAGAAAAGTGATATACTGTCTGTGCCGCTAGATGTCGCTACCGCTTGCTCTTACTATCGACCAGATAAGAATTAGAGCAAATGGTTGTTGGGTTATATTTATATCAGCGGTAACTTTGACATTTCGCATCAGTTCGCGTTCGGGTTCTGACAGAAGGGTATGGTGGTATAGGATTGGGGCTAAAATCGAAAGATCGCGAAGGGAGAAATGTGTACGTGCTTGAATTTGACTTGGTAAACGTGTTTGTGAGATGCGATATGTTATGAGATAGTGTCAGGATAAATGTGATTGGAAAAGGAGAGATCGGGTGAATTTCTTGACAATTGGGGTGGTTGAAAAGTGTTTTCTGGTGTTATATAATGCACTCGTTGTGGTGGACAGGTAGACTTATATCAAGAGCTCTCTGGAATGGGGTGACTAACGCTTCTACATCAGCTGATGCGAACGCTCTGCATAGGAAATCGGACGCTAAATTAGTTTCAGCTGTTTGTGGCTTTTCTAAACAGAAAAAAGTCGAAAATCTAGTCAAGGGTCAGTTCGGTGACGATGCATGGTTTACAATAAATCATAAAAAAGCGGACGTTTTAGGTGAGTTACCATTTTTTTCTTAATTCTATTAAAGATTCTATAAAATACAACTTGTAATGAATAAAAAACATAACCTTTGTTTTGTGACGCATGTTCTACATCGCGTGTGGTTCACCTGCTCATATTACGCAGTTATTTTTTCCATTTATTTTTTTACAACCAAATGTCATCTTAACAACAGTTTGTCGTAATTGTTAAATATCCGAATTGTCAAGTTCAAGGTTAATTTAACCATTTCACACGTTACGCGATTTGTGAGGTTAGGATGTCGCAAACTGCGTTTTTCTTTTGTTGTCCTTCCTAGCAGTTCAGCCAATCGTCTATCGTCTGTTTGAATTCGCGGAATCTTTTGTTTACACACTGGTGAACGTTTCATTTTTTTATTTAGGTTATGCTACCTGACATGTAATAAATAATAATAATAATAATAATGACAATAGTGTTTTAAAGCCGTGTTAATTTGTGGTTTGTTAGTTGGTAATGCATAAATGATAATAGCAAACAATAAAAAGTAAATCGAAATAATGATCGTAAAAATGCATCAGTAAATATTATGATAAGGTCATAGCAGAAATCGCATGGAAGTTTTTTTAAATTTAATTAGTAAATTTTATAAAAACAACTGTAAAAATAGACAGAAGATAATGTACATACAGAATACAGATACAGGAATGATATTTTATCCGGAGTTTTTAGGGATTTTAGTGTAACATGGTAGATATTTTTCAAACGATTTGTTGTACGAAAAAATACGTCTTTTTGCTAGCAAATTTTATAAATTATATATTGACGCTATTAAGATTGATTTTGTGTGGTTTTATTTCTCTTGTTGATTTTTGATTCATCTCAATGAAATAAATGGTTGTAGAAACTTTTTTTTTTTGTATTTGTTTTTCTTAAAAAGTAAAAGATCTTTAGATTTAGATTCCACATGAAAAAAAAAACATATCTGAATCAGTTGAACTTCGATTGGTGCCTTTTTGCTATATGAACTAAGTGTAAATCTGTAGTTGTCCCTATAAGGTTTATTAATTATTTTATTAAGTTAATAAACTGTGGCAAGCAATTATTTTCAAAACAGTTTTTTGTCAATTTTATGCTACCAATATTTTATGTGACAGATTATACAGGGTCCTGCAACTAAGCTCCCGTCTTCTGTAGCTCACTTACTCATTAAGCTAAGAGTTTGACATTTTGCAGGCTTACCCTGTACTTCAAGGTACAATTCAAGAAATTATTTTTTATTATACAGGGTGTTCCAAAAATGTGCAACGCCATGGTAATATATTTTTTTAAATTGCATGCTATACATTTTTCTACACATTTGGAAGCCTTTTATGGTTGCCTACATATCACCAAAATTTTATTGAAATCGGTTGAGTGACTGCAGCGGAAAAAAATAAAAACAAAAAAAATTGATTTTGCATCGTAGGCTTTAAAAATCAATAAAAACCACAAAATGCACCTCGTTAATAAAAGTTTGCGACGTGCTTATTAAGTTAGATGAAATAGTCTCGTTAACCAAGTGACATTGATTCAAATTATACAGGGTGACCAAAATGGAGTGTCAAACTTGTCAAACTTCAAAGCGTGTTATTGTTCTTATTTTAAATTGGAACCCATAATTTTTTTTATGTGAAATGATGCAGAATTAAAAAATAAACATTGTTTCTAAATACAACCCCATCACAATTCCCAATATTTTAAAAGTTATTCGCCAGAAACTCATTTTTCAACGTTTCCAACGGCAATTTTAGATAATAAATATCGTACGTGACGTTTAAAAACAATTTATTTCATAAAAAATAATAGACCTATTTTAGATTTGAGTGTACTTAATTAAGTAGTTATTCAAATGCCAAATTTACTGCATAATTTACCTATAGCGGTAAGGACCGAAATGTGGCTGTAGGTAAATTTTGCAGTAAATTTAGCAATTGAATAACTACTTAATTAAGTACAGTAAAATCTAAAATACCTCTCTGCGTTATATTTTATGTAATAAATTGTTTTTCAACGCCACGTACGATATTTATTACCTAAAATTGCCGTTGGAAACGTTGAAAAATGAGTTTTTGGCGAATAACTTTTAAAATATTGGGAATTGTGATGGAGTTGTATTCAGAAACAGTATTTATACTTTAATTCCACATCGTTTCACCTAAAAAAAATTATGGGTTCCAATTTAAAATAAGAACAATAGCGCGCTTTGAAGTTTGGCAAGTTTGACACTCGGTTTTGGTCACCCTGTATGATTTGGATCAATGTCACTTGGTTAACGAGACTATTACATCTAACTTAATAAGCACGTCGCAAAATTTTATTAACGAGGTGCATTTTGTAGTTTTTATTGAATTTTAAAGCCTACGATGCAAAATCAATTTTTTTTTGTTTTTAATTTTTTCCGCTGCGGTCACTCAACCGATTTCAATAAAATTTTGGTGATATGTAGGCAACCATAAAAGGCTTCCAAATGTGTAGAAAAATGTATAGCATGCAATTTAAAAAATATATTACCATGGCGTTGCACATTTTTGGAACACCCTGTATAATAAAAAATAAATTCTTGAATTGTACCTTGAAGTACAGGGTAAGCCTGCAAAATGTCAAACTCTTAGCTTAATGAGTAAGTGAGCTACAGAAGACGGGAGCTTAGTTGCAGGACCCTGTATACATTGCAAAAAGGTAACCATATATATGCAGGCTGTTCTAATAATAATAACCGACATTCTTGGAATTGTTCAATACATATTTTGAACACGCTGGGTAACAAACTGGTTGTCCTATGTCTTGAGTTTGATAGAATAGAACCCTCCATTCTAAACTGAATTTAATCAAATACATATTAGCTTCCAACAAATGTCGAGCAGCTGCGAAATCATTTGTTTCGTAAAATTACGTTTTTAGATAAATAAGGCAATAACTCAAAAACTGTGAGGAGTAGGGTAGAACTACAATAGTACTATTATCAACTAAAATTTGCAAACAAGTCCTAGATATACAGATATAAAGGCTATTATATTAAACAATAAGTTGACCTGGTTTTTACGGCACTAGCGCCATCTATAACGCAACCAGTAACGCGTCCTTGTGGCCGTCTTTATTCTTATTTCATATTTGTCAAACTTTGTGGGACATAAATTTATTGTTATTGTACAAAAAGAAATATCACGAAATTTTGTGAGAAAGCAATATTATCCTACTTGTAGCACCGACTTGGACACTAGACAAAAATTATTAGATACTTATGTATATGTACTTGATTAGTTTGCAAAAAGTTGTGATAACTTACACACAAAGTTGTAACTATTACATACTTCTTCTAATGTAATACGTATACCCGTAGACAAAACTGTAGGTATAAAGCCCAAGTAATAACACTAATAACCAACCGATCGGTACCGTAATTACTAAATGTAACATTTTACTCACTTCATTTTATAAATCACGATATGTAATTACGCTTTGTGCAAAATGGTTCAAATCAAACGTCTGGCCGGCGGTCGGTAAGAAAAAACACCCCTGGACGGATCATCATGATATTCAATAGATGTAAACAATGTATGTATATAGTAGTTTTTGTAGTAGAAATGTGTCTGCTGCTATCCCACTTTGTGCCATTCGTCTTTGCCTAGTCACGTGATCCAACGTTACGCTGATGTACGGTTTTAATTCTTTAGCATAAAATCCGGATACATATTACTGCATCGTGTATGCAACCCAAATAGCACTTTGTTTGCGGTTTAGAGAATTTGTTTCGTTTGCTGCCGACCCTTAATGAACTGGCGAGCTCAAACCTACTTAAAAATGTCCTTCAGTATCATAACTGTTACAAAACATCAGATAAATAAGTGCAAATCGTATCCACTAGTACTCCAGTCAAATGGTGTTCCGGCCAGAAAAAAATGAGTTTTTTCTTTCATTCTATTTTTTGGAGTGAGAATCCAAATTTAAACTTTGCTACTTATCACGGATATAAAAACCTCAAAATTTTCGACTTTTCTTCAGTTTCTTGCCAAAAGGTCATACAACCATGCACTTTTCGACGAAGACAACTATATACAAAAATAAAGTAAACTAATTTTCGTATAAAAATCACCCTCAAGTGTATTAAGTGTATTTTTTGGTTGTATGGTTTGCCCGCTAGAGCGCGCTGAAAAAAGGCACAGTTTTCCTACTTTATGAAATGTGCGTGTAAGTTTAAAAAGCTTAGATTCAGATAAAACTACATTAAATTCCCTACAAATTGCATAACTTAATCAGTTATTTTGGCCAAACTGTGTAGCCGCTAGAGCACGTTAAAATTTTATGTCACATTACGCGAAACCGCGTAAAATTCAGTAGAGACCTATATTAAAGTCTGCGACACTTAGAGGCATTAAACTTAGCGGCTTCGCTTAGCTTAATATGACATAAAATATCAATACAGTAGGTTTTCAATAAAGTAGGAAAATTTGGCATTCTTTTAGCGCGCTCTAGCAGCCGTTCAATCAAAATTAATTTCAGGGATGCATTTCAGGCAATTTAATGTACCTTTTTTTGTATAGGATGGTCTACCTCGAAAAATGCATACTTTTATCACTTTATCGCAAAAAAATTATAAACTCCAGTTTTTTTGCGATTTTCGTTGTGAAGCTACATCCGTGGGAAGTAGCAAAGTTGAAATTCGGATTCACTACTCCGAAAAACATATAGGAAGCGAGTATCATCTGTATGTATCTGAAAAACCCAGTGGGTTTTTCAAAACGCACCGTTTTGAAAAAATTTTGAGTTTTTAAGTTGGGCTGGCTTGAAATAAACAAAGGTGTTTATTAAAAACTCGTTATGGGCAAAAGTTAATTTCAAAGGGTAATACAGTTTTTATTTTACTTTTAAAACGCAATACAGAATATAGACACTTTCAGTTAACAATTCAGAACAAAACTTAAGTTGTATACTTATTCCCTCAGTCTTGTGAATAGGTGTGTTAAGAAAAGAACAAAATACGAACCACCACAAACACATCGAACTCAGTCGACACGGTTAGTGGTGTCCATGTCAAGTAAATATCTATACACTTGCACTAATTTAACTGCTTTTTCGACCTGGAAATGGTTTGGGTTGTTGTTTTGGTATTTTGTCCAACAGACGTTTTGGTTATCCTGGTTGAAACGATTTCAGTTCCGGTTTTGACTTTGATCTCGAACACATTAATGTTTCCCATTTACGTGTAACATAAAATAAGTACCTACCTACTCTGAAATTTTCAGTAATAATATAACAAGAGAGTGAGAATAAATTGAAAATAATTTGACAGATTGTTTGAAAACTTGTTGCCACTCGAGCCCTGCCGGCTCTCGTGACTATTGCCAAATGGCAACAAGTTTGAACAAAATCTGTCAAATTATTTTCTAATTTTTGGAACTCTCGAGTTATATTTGACTAGATTATTTTTTGATTCACAAATTTTTACAATAAAAAAGATCAATAAAACTATCATAAAATTATTGAAAAATTTAATTTAATTAATTAATTATTACTTACAATATATGAAAATATCGTTGACACATTGTGAATATATTAAAAGAATTAACAATTTAAATTAGTACAATGAAAAACGCAATTATTAAAAATATTTCGAGACTCATTATTTATTGAGGATTTGGAATTGCTTGTTATATTAAGTGTTTCCTCCTGCGTATTTTCTCTAAGATTATTTATTATATTTGAATGATGTTCTTGGTTCAATTGTAAGTATGGTTTAATCGAACTTGCAGAATTATGACCAGTGATCTTGATTAGTTCTTGTTCTCCTACACCAGCTTTTGAAAGGTTACTTACTGCACTTGATCTGGCAGAATGGTTATTTCTTTAGTAACTGTGTCTAGGCCTACTTTTTCTGCGGATTCTTTCATCCATTTTGAAATGGAATTTATTCCCACAGGAACGGTTTTATACCAAAAACCATGAGTTTGCCAAGCCGGATTTGGAGTAAGAAACAAGCGTTCGGTTTTAATATTTTCTTCACGTTTACTCATTAGTTTTTCAAAAAGACGAACAGGGCAAATATCTGGGTTATTTATGTTTGGAGTCAACCATTTACTATTAGCGCACCTTTGTGCTCCACCCTGTACAGTTTTTGTAAAGATGGGATTGTATTCAATGCGGCCAGTATTTAATCTTTTTATGTCGGTTTCTTTTTTAAAATAATGAACTAAACATTTCGTAGCTTCTCCTCCCCTCCAAGCTAGTTCATACGATGCAACGTGAAAAAACTTTCTTTGCAATCCACAAGGTGTATCTTCGTCCCAATACTTAAAAATTTGCAACAATTCTGTATTAGAAAGTGCCACAGAACTTTGTTTGTGCTTTTCAGGATGTTTTTGTAAAGTTTTTCTTTTTGCATCTCTTGCATTCCGAGCATTTCTGAATTCTATATCATGGAAAGGATCAAAGGACCTGTTATACTTATTAAAGTAAAGTTCTTGAACTAATTTTGCCGTTTTATTCCACATTGTCTTTATTACTGCTTCTTTATAATCATTTCCGTCTTTTCTTTTCATGTAATATGCCCAATCTTTTAAAATCAATGCCAGAGTAGCTGTTGTAGTAGATTGATCCAGAATATAATTTCTTTCTTTGGTGAAGGTCTTAAATTGTCTCCATATAGACTGATTACTTATTAGAGTATTTTTCGAAGTAGTTTCTAAAATCTTTTTTGTAATTTCTGCATCAGAAAAGGTACTAAACCGATGACTTTCACCCATTTCGCGTGGACACAATTAAGTAATTATTTTGACAAGTATCTGACAGTTGCTAGGCAAATAAAAGCTACAGTGATTAATCCCGAGAATAATTACAATACTCTATACAATACAACCTCTATAATAATGACATAATTGGTTGAAACTTACCCTGACTTACCCTTGTGACAAATAAAGAAGCATTTCATTGGTTTTAAGAAACGTCAAAAAATAATCAATAGAACCGTTTCAGTTTTTCCAAGGTTTTGAATATTTTAGCAAAGGCAGAGATTTCAGTTTCAGTAATTTATACATGTTTTGGTTCGGTTATCGTTACGGGTTTTACATCATAAAAATATCAGTTACGGTATGTGTTTAGTTAATATTTTCCATTGCCCACTTTTAGCCGAAAAAGCCCGAAAACCTCCACTTGGGCGCAGTGGGTTGGATTAAAAAAACGTTTTTCCAAACTCTGCGTACTTAGGGAAGTTATGCCATAATTTTGGGGTGAGTTAAGTTCATTAATAGCACTTATTAGTCGAACGGCGCACCAATTTATTAATATATGTTTCATAACAAAGACCGAAAAAAGTTATGGCTATCTTTTTTATGGCTAACTTCTCCGCGGTCAATTTAAGCACCTTAGAAGAATATTGCAAGCTTACCACATTCTGCCATAAAATTACCACAGTAAATAGACATAAAATATTCCAAGGAACTATTAAATAGAGTTATTGGTACAGTGTCACCGTTTGAATACAATTATGGATTGTAACCTTCATGCCTTTTAATAATTACAACATGTGTACAACATAATGATTATAAATTGATGATAGATTGATAGCTGCTTATGCCCAATAAAATTGTTCAAAATAATTTCTTTTATCGACATTATAATGTGGAATATAATTGATCATCATGACACACACGAAAAAAAATTCTTTACTATTCCTTTAGAAACATATCCTTTGTGGCTCTGTTCTTCGTTTATAACTTACCGTTTAAACAGTTAATTAAATACCAAATACCGAGCGGCCTTCACGTGTTCTATCTAAAGTTAACAGTATCTAAATAGAAGTTTATCGTGTTGCATTTGTTTATGTGTATCGCGCCCAAGACTTGCGAATAATCTTTTGCGATGCGATTATGTGCTACATAAGCGAACCTCTGACGTTGATTATAAACAATTTCGGGCCTATTAATTGCGCGATTTATTACTACTACTGTTTACGGATCGATTACGCGAATTACGTATATGGTACACGTATCAAACTTAGTTTTCCGGCCATTGTGCGGTTGTAAGGTTGCCATTAAGTAGAATGAAGCAATAGCCCAATCTTTTCTACTCACTTAATTTTTTTATTTACGTCAATATTGCTGTTACTAAAGATGATACAACAATAACAGTAATCACACGTCACTAAAAGCTGTTAAAAGAGGCCGGGAGTCGACCGCAATCATTCCACCGGATAATCTTACAGCTACTTATTTTTTACTATTACTTTAATCTATTCCATGGAGGAAGGATCTATTCTCATTATTTTGTTTTTGATACATCCCAATATCTACAGTGTGACCAGGACACTCCGCATCATATGACATTTTTTTGTTATGCATTTCTCCGAAAATTTTATTCTTTATAAAAGTTGGCGGGTTGTATCAAATCAATACAGCAACAGTCAAATATGTAAATTTCAGTAACATATACCAAGCGATTCAGAATATATGAATTTGTGATAAGAGTAAAGTACCTTTATTTTTATTATTATCGATAAACATTATTTGGAAATGTTGTTTAGAAGTAAAAATTATATCCAAATATGAAGTCACAGCCACCTACCTTGAAATTTATTTTTTTTTGTTTTTTTTTTAATTCTTACTTTTATGACAAATATTAGACAATACCAGTGATACTAAAATATTATTTTGGTATGATAACGGTATAGTTTATTTAGAACTAGCGCAAAATTACTCTTGATTCTTACTTCTTGATTCAAAGTTGATATTTCAACCTGAAGATAATAATAGTTCATACACTAATTAATACTCGATCGTGACTTACCTTTAAGGCAATTAATATTTATGACTGGATATGTTTATAATAGTAGTAGTAGACACCCGGACAACCAAATTAGCCATTCAACCATTTCTTGGATAATCAAAAATTCAAACAGACTGGGTCTGTTGAAAATCTCTTTAAGAAACCACTAAAAATATATTGACGAAAATAGGGAACCAAGTTTACCAGTATTGCAAGTGGTAATTGAGCATAGAACGACTTCGGATTGACAAATTGCTTTAACACCCAATGCAGTAGATCAACAGCACTAACATACTAAAATTGAACAAATATCACCATTATAAACCAAAATAACTACTAAACTAAAGGCATGACATTATGGTATCTGGTATGACTTCATTATTATCGATAAACTTAACTTGACGATGTTGTTTAGAAGTAAAATTTAATAAATTCTAACCTAATTTCTGGTTTAAAAAGTTCTTGACGGTGTTTAAAAAAGGTGTTCAGGAACTGAAGATATAAATTAAATTTTAACAAAAAAATGCTCAGTTATTCGATTGTTAAAGATGCCACACAGTACATTAGTCTTAAAATAGTACTAATATCGGCATTCTACTGTAAAATTCGGGTTTCCTTGTGTCCACCGACGGCTATTTTGTGAAAAACAGTGCTATTTGACGTAAATGTTTCCTCATCTATCCATAGAATATTAACAAAAATCAATCTATCTTCTTCCATTTCCCCCTTACCAGATGGCGAAGTCATACATACCTATGGCATCAGGTCTGATGTCATAGGTATGGTACTGACGCCATAGTCTTTCCTTTAGTGTACAAATTTCAAATGTTTTTAAAGGTGATATTTGTTCAGCTTTAGTATGTTTATTATGTGCTGCTGATTTACTGGATTGGTGTGAGAAGCAATTTGTCGAACCGAAGTCGTTCTATGCACGATTACCACTTGCAACACTGGTAAACTTGCTTTCTTATTTTCGGCAATCTATTTTTTGTGGTGTTTCTTAAAGAGATTTTCACCAGACCCACTCTGCTTGAATTTTCTGCTTATCCTAGAAATGGTTGAACTGGAAATTTGGTTGTCCGGGTGTACATTGAATATCAGCAACATCGAGATAATCGCTTTTCTGTAGATAGATAACTACTATCCTAAACATATCCAAAGTCATTAATATTAATTGAACTAAAAGTTAGTCACGGTCATATATTAGTTATTGTATGATCTATTATTATCTACAGGGTGAAATATCAACTTTGCATCAAGTAAATGAGTAATTTTGTGCAAGTTCTAAATAAACATTAGTTATCATACCAAAAAATCAAAAATGTAAAAAATATATTCAAATTTCTAGAAGATAGATTAAAACGAACATTTTAGTATCACTGGCATTGATTAATATTTGTCACAAAAGTAAGAATCCCAAAAAATCAAAAAAGAAAGTTCAAGATAGGAATATAATTTTTACTTCTAAACAACATTTGCAATTAAAGTTTATCGATGTTAATGAAAATAAAGGTACTTTACTCTTATCACAAATTCATATATTCTGAATCGCTTGGTATATGGTACCAAAATTCACATATTTGACTATGGCCGTATTGGTTTCATACAAGCCGCCAACTTTTATAAATAATAAAATTTTCTGAGAAAGGGATAATAATTTTTTTCCATATGGTGCGGTCTGTCCTGGACACACTGTATAAACTTACTGCTCAATATCATGACGTAAATGCTACAATGTCAGCAATGTCACTGTCAATAAATTGAGCATGAAGCATTTCTATTTCATATCTCCGTGCTTCTTTGTTTAATTAATAATAAAAAGTTTCAATAAAGTAACGTTTCCAATAAATACGAATTTGCAATTACTTACTGGCAAAAAACATTCGAGGAAGTCAATCGACAATTAATATAATTTTGATAAGACCATTTGTGGAGTTTGTAAATGGAATGTAAGTGTTTTCGATTATGTTCTGAATATAAATCAGCAGTAAGTTAATATGAAATATTAATAATAATAATAATAATATGAAATATTAATAATATTAATGTGAAAGGCTACGAAATATAAGATTATATATATATATATATATATATATATATATATATATATATATATATATATATATATATATATATATATATTATTTCATATTTAAGATAAAAAACAATCAAAATTAGTTGTCAACTGATCAACTTTTAGTGCATTGTTGTGTTGTTTATGGACCAAGAAATAAATACTTTATATAAAATCGACCAATTAGTCACTACACAAATTTGAGATTTCCACTGCACAATTTAGAATTCGCACTGTACATTTTTTGTGCAGTTGAACGTTAGAATATTGCCTGACTTGATCAAACAACAAAATGATTAGCGGATGTGATATCATGAAATGTTTCCGTTATCATTAATACAATTAGATCTACTAAAATCAGTAAAAAATACGACGGCATAACTAAGTAACAATTTACCGTCTGAATTTGTTTACAGATATAAGCATTATAATCGATAAAAGATATCGAAAGTTGATTAAAATTTTATGTGGCGCATTTTTTGCTTATCTGTGATCCCATCGAACAGCACGCGATCTGAAAATTTTCAAAAAAAATCGGTTTTATATTGAAAAATTTTGATCAAGACTGTGACTGGGAGTTAAGATTTTGTCAAGATTTAATTTTAACTTTACGAAGTTCACAGTTTACTACACTACTACAAGACGGTACCCGCAAAATACCCTAGATTCTAAATATAGAAACCACAATTTCGAAATTTTTATAAAATTAATGACGCAAAATAGAAAAAGTAGTATATTGCACTCGATTTATAAGAGGAGATTTATAGGAGATAAAGCGACAAACACTGTTTGACGTCATATTGTTAACCACACTCTAATACGAAGATTGCACTTCGTTTGCAAGTTTTATTAGCGACTACGCACATGCTGTTTTGCGTACCTACTTTCCTTTGCGGATAAAATGACAAACACTAGATACATATGCTCAATATTTGCAGCTACTACAAAAAACGCATGCATATTGGAACCAATACATAAATTTCAACTCACGTGCAGGTTTGTGAAAGTGTATTTCATTTGTAAAGTTATTTAATTGGTCTGAAAATACTCTGCTTTGTTATTTGGCGTTTCAAAAGGCCACAGCTGGCGCATGGAGGCTGTGCCAAAACGTTAGCATACTTATTGCTAAAGCAGTTTGCGTTACATTAATTTTGTTGGTTTTTAGCTCGGAACAATATTTGTATAAGCTCGAATGCCAGATTCTTATTCTAGCCCGAAAGTTAAGTGATGTTATTATTTTTGTCTGGGTAAAATGTGGTCAGGACTGTAAAGTCTCTTTCTTTTTTGTTGTTGACTGGGTGAAATGTGGTCAGATTTGTGCGAGTAGTTTAATGCCGTGTTTTATTGCTCATATTCTAGTCTGAGTTAAGAGATGCAACTGTTGATATTTTGTCTACAGTGAACAGTGACATTACAAACGAGTTTGATGGGATAGAAATGATTACTATACAAGTCATGAATGTTTAAAATTACGTCTGTCTAGCAGTTATGGTATAATCAGGGAGTTATCGATTTATTTATTTATGTATTTAATATTAGTTTGTAATTGTGATGTCGGATTTGACAATAAAGTTTATGGGGTTTTAAATTTTTAGGAGATTTTTCTTTTCAAATTCATCTAATTAAATATTTCGAAATCTAATCCTACAGCTCAATTTAAATTTCTCGAGTAAAAAGTAAAAAAAAGCATTTTGGATGTTGTTAAGTTTATACCCATGGAACAGAACATGCTATCATACTGTTTAGCTAAAGAAAAAGGAATGATTACATTTGTCCAGGAATCAACTATCAGCTTTTCACATTTTAGGCAATATTATCCGGTCCACTTCAGGGCGAGTCGGACCTCAGTAATGAAAATAGAGATTTGCAATTTTGGAATCATGAATTATAATCAAAATACAAATATATGGCGAACCAAATGAAAAGAGAGATTGAAAATTTGTGGGCTTATATTGTTGGATACGATCGTCTCAACTAAAATATTTTGAGTTTTCGGTTATACTTCCGGTTACACCGGAAACGATGTCAACTTTTATACTTCAAATGGAACACCCTGTCTTTTACCGCATTTATAAAATCTTCAATAAATTTTAGATCAATTTTATGTTTCATTGCCTATACCTAACATGTGTCATTTTCGAGATATTCATTTTTTGTTCATAAAAAAATGACAGCTGCACGGTTACTTGCAATTACTTATAAACTATTCCCTGTGACCCCTAGAAAAAAGTTGACTGGCAAAATTGTTGTGTAGGTAACACATTATCGACACATCGGTAGAATTCTTCTAAAAGTTATACAGGGTGTTTAAATTACAAGATCAAAAGTTGAATTTGAGAAAAGTACTAAAAGTCCATTTTTTCAAATGGCAACCCTATCACATGAATGCATTTCTCAATTCTATGGAAAACTTGGAATCAACTTTGTGTGCAATATCCTATACCTAAAATGTACTTGTACCTACTGAAATCCATTTTTAAACATCACAGTAGAAATAGCAAACATTTCCAAATCTAAATTGCATTTGTGAACAACTGTGAACAACAAGCAGAAAAATTTTACACACGGTTCTCTTACCATCTTAGGATTTTATTTGTTAAGTTAGGTAAAATCATGCAAGACCCCTATTGAGCAAGGAATTAAAGCTGTTTTACATTACACAAGTTATTGCGCAATATAGTGCACAATTTGTACAGTACAACAATATCTTGAACAGAAATTGTGATGAACTTTCTTATGCTAGTTAGTTTGTCCAAAAATAGATCCACTTTCTGATTGCAGATATCAGTTGCTTAGCAATTATTTTGCGCAAGAGTTGTGTAGTGTAAAACACGGCCATTATGTTTTTTAGGTTGTCCTACGAAACAATTCAAAATTTTCGTTTGTTCTTCAAACTTTGCTTTGCATATATACTCGCGGGCAAAAAACGGAAATTTTGGCAAATTTTGATGGTTCGTAAATATTTTTTTTCCCAAACTTTCAACGACGTTATGGTAATCTTAATAAACTTTCTTACAAAGTGGTATCAATATCATTAAAATCGATTAAAGATACTAGACATCACAACCAGGGTTGTTATGTTTAAAACATTTTGTTTTAAAACATTGTTTTGAACTTGTTTTAAAACAAATATTTTGTTTTAAACATGTTTAAAACAGTTTGTTTTAAACATGTTTTAAAACATTTTTTTGTTTTATACATGTTTAAAACAGTTCGCTTTTAATGTTTAAAACACTTTGTTTTAAAACAAATATTCTGTTTTAAACTATTTTGTTTTAAACATGTTTAAAGCAAGTTTGAAGTCTTATTTAAAACATGTTTTTTTTTTCATGTTTATTACATGTTTGTTGGCGAACATTAAAAACATATTTTTTTGTAAAATAATGTTTGTTTTGTTTTCTTTAAAACAAGTTTTCAAGAATAGACATGGAACCCTCTGTTCTTGCAGCTTTTTGCCAAGCATGATGTTTTAACATCAATCTGGTAGTGTAATGGCTAGTTTTCGTTAATGATGAATTTTATAAAGATAACAATATTGTTCTGCAGTGTTGCATATTACTTTAACCTTACTGCTACATGTTTTACAGTTAAAGAATGTTACTTACCTGAGCCAGCAGTACTATAGCCATCACGATATCAAGATGTCCACCATTATATTAGTATAATCATAAGATACTTATAATTTTCATTTTTCTCAGTTTAGGGCCATCTGTGGACAGAATATGATGACAGCCCTAAATTATAATCACCGATTCTTTTTTTTTTGCATAATGAGCTAATTTCTGTTATTGTTTGCAGGTGTCGCTGACGGCGTAGGTGGATGGAGGGCCTATGGCATTAACCCTGGCGAGTTCTCGTTAACGCTAATGAAAACTTGCGAGAGGCTAGTGAGGTTAGGTTGCTTTACGCCAACGAATCCATCGGACCTGCTCGCAAAAAGTTACTTCGAACTCCTATACCATAAGAAACCAATTTTAGGTCAGTATTATCTTACAAATTTATGTACTTTTACTTTTTCCATTTACTCAAATAACTGCAGTATAATAATATTTTTGTCGTATATCCGTTGCTGTATATCGACGAAGGAAAAAGACAAAATTGGGCAACAATCATTAATTCCAATTGTTGCTATCGGTCATTCGCACACTTCGATATGTATTATCGGTGATTGACAATACTGGAGCAAATACGTAAATGTTAAAAAATCCACCGAACAAACAAGATTAAATAATGCGTTGTCTGCCAGAAGTCGAAGATGGTTTACTGTCTTATGGAATAATGTTACATACGCAATCTTTCGAGAAAGATTTATGCGGATACGATCTTGATTTATTGCTCGAGGTTTGTTATCTATTTTTCAGGTTTTTGCGATGACCAATCTCTTCGATAAGCGTGAACAACAAAATATAAATTGTAAATTGGTACGGTTGCGGACGGTGTTGTTGTTGTTGACCGAAGCTGGCACGTGTTGGTTCATTTTTCGAATTCCCAAATTATTCAGTCTCTGTCTCATCGCCAAAGGTCGATGCATTAATGATTTTACTTTAAAAGTTACGATAAACGTATTTTATGTGTCAGCCAGGAGAGAAGGATGTGACCTCATATCAGAACTCTTTTACAAGCGTATTATAATTGGTAATAAATTAGAATAATGCATATAAATTAAGTCGATCGTTCTATAATTCATAATGGTAAAATTTTCTTATTTCAAGTACAAGTACCTCCGAGTTAGATATGTATTGTGAACAGTTTGTTGAAATTCTATTTCAAGTATGACTTGGAGAGGACTTGGTATCAACCATATAGGCAAAACTGGGAGAGCTGAAGATGACTCATCGGTTAAAATCGTGTGAACCAAGATATGGACTTACCGCGTGGATTGGTTATATAGCTGTGTATATTAGGTTGCCTACTATGTAGTTCGTTAAAGATTAATATTTAATTATTAAAAATACTGTCATTTAATTGTGATAATATCCTATCTAATTTATATATCCATCATTACCATGTTTAACAGAACCAAAGTGAAAACATACCAACCAAAACATCTTGTTCACATCACACGTTCGCGCTCGAATTGGAGGTTAGGTTGCTACCGCTGTCATTCGTTCTTATGGTTCTAAGAACAGACGTACTTTTTTGTCTTGCCCATTTAAATTATACAGCAGACGTATGAAAAGTATGCTATTTCGTTTTAACACGCGTCAATATTTAGAAATAATCTGTAACGTATGTCGAAAATAACAGCTGGAATCTATGAGTAATCTTCAGCTCTCCCGGTTTTGCCTATAGATTGCGATGTCGGCAACAGTTTTCTGAATGACTTCAAATATTTTTTTCTCATTCAAACTTGGTATGGGTACTGTCATTCTCTCGGCACACCTTTATATCATGAGGAGCTTATACAGGATGTTTCGAAAGAAATCTGCCAAACCGCTGGGTTGTGTTTCTCAAGTAATTTAAAGGAAAGGACGGATATCAATATATGTGATTCGGAAAGATTGTCGAGTTTTAGCTTTACAATTTGTATACCTACACCCACATTTACTAATAACAACAGATCTTTCGGTTGCATAAGTTAAAATTGCCATAGGAATTTTTCAAACTAGCCACAGTGGTGACTAAAGTAACTAAATTGCGAGACGTAATAATTATAAAAGACATAGAAAGGACTAACTAAGGTGGTTGCAGTTCGAAGAAAAGCATATTCAGAAGGTTTCTTTTTAAGTTTAGATTTACATTTTGAAACAATTGGTATTTATTAAAAAGTAACAATATTAAAAAATAGTTAAATACCTATTTACTATGGCATAATAAATAGGTATACTCGCGGTAAATAGTACGTATATATCATAACATTTCTGGATGAAAGTCGGATCAAATTTTGTTTAGTAGTTACTGAGTTACATGGAAACAAGAAATTTAATATGTAAACATATTTTTTTCCGCGACTGTACATACAAAAAGTAACTAAAAACGAAACAATTAAGCACATGCTTTATGTACGGACGCCGTGTCGCACAAAGTAGTACGTCATACAAAACCAAGTCCGAACATGCACATAATGTCAATAGCAGTTGAAATGTTTAATTACGATATTTTCGATTTAACGGACTTGAATTAACAGATGACAAATGTAGCGGAAGTTAATGAGTCCGTTAATGGTGTTGTAAGTTAACTTAAAAGTTAATTCGTTAACGAAAAATTTAACTTCGTTAATTAACGATTAACGGATTAACGCTTTTGAGCCCAGCTTTGGTGGTGAGGGTATATTGAGTTTGCCACAACGTCCGTCTGTCTGTCCGTCTTCGTGAATGGGCAAAATCGGTTCACTTTTTTTTGTATTTTACGGTGGGGTGTATTTTAACTTCAGCGCGGCTAAAGATAATTTTTTTTACTACTTTTTTAAATATGTTAATGGGAGGTTTGAAAATATGCATAATCACGTCTTATCTTTACTTACACCTTCTAGTACTACAGATGTTTAAAACTATTTCCAAACATGTAAATTCTAAAATCCCGGAATGATTTTTATGAAACTTGTATGATGGAAATGTTTGTTGATGAACATGATTTGAAATCAGGCACATTCCGAACATTAAGTATTTCTTTATTTTCATATTATTTATACCGGGTGTTATAAAACGAATGTATAATATTTGGGAAGATCAAAATACACGGTATGGTTATAAATATAAGGGGTTGTTTTCTTACTGTGGCCCAATTGAGAAGAGTTTCTGACTTATTCAAGAATTTGTTTATAAATATATGACAGAATTATCAATATTAATATTATCACTTTGAAAATGCAATAAAAACAATAAAATTGTTGTTGAAAACGATTTCCCCCTTCGCATATACACAATATATTTATTTCATAGCATTATTGCTTAATTGTTGTACTTTGGTGTGACGGAATAGGATCCAGTTGGCCGCGAAATAAACATATGTGAAAACCGTTATTGTGTAGGTACTCATTGGGTGATATGAATAAAAATGAGTATCACTTTATGCTTAATATTTTGAAGTACCTAAATAAGCTAAATAAGTCATAAGAATAGACGTCTGGAATAGGTGGTCACTGCGACAAAATATATTCTTTGTGAGTATGTATGTACTTTTATCTACGACTCATATGTAATAAGTTCATTGCCTACGTATCTGTGACTATACACTGTGGGCCAAAAAAAAAAAAAACGGTACACATTTAATCACTCGTATTTCCAATAATATTTAGTCAATTCAAATATTTCTTTTAAACCCAAATTCCTTGTAGTGTGAAGATTGAAACCATAGCATATTCGCAATAACATAACGTTTTATTCCAACGTTACGGTAAAATATTTAAACAATGTTTTGTTATTATTACTTGTTCTTGTTCTTTTGTTTCTTTTGCAAAGATTGAATCGGAGCTGGAATCAACGTTTTTTGAGTACGTCACATCACTTCAAACCAAGTTTATTTTTACTTTATCATACGCAGTATGCTAAAGTATTGTAATCATGCCGAAAAAAAAAAAATTGAGATTTTAGCGGAAATAGGTCTTTTTGGGTCCCCTGAACATTTTTGACCAAGGTACAAAAAAATGTCTGTGTGTGTGTGCGTGCGTGCGTGTGTGTGTAAACGATTTTTGTGGCGATGATTCCGGAAAAACTACTAAAGGTATCGGGACGAAAGTTCATAATTAGAAGTTTCATGACCTAACTTAGAGCTGAAAAGCTTTTGGTTAAAAAGGGTCCAAAGGAACTGGTAGTTTATTCTAAGCCGTTTTCAAGGATTTTGCAAATGAGCCGCTATTTCTCTAATTTCGTCAAAATAGTTAAATAATAAATTAAAGTAGAGGAAATTCTGAATAATTTATGCCTATGTAATATTTTGGTAAAATTAATAGTTTAGCTTTTTAGGTTATTCTAAGCCTTTTTGAAGGATTTTGGAAATGAGCCGCCATTTCTGTAATTTCGACAAAATAGTTCATTAATAAATTAAAGTAGAGGAAATTTCGAATAATTTATGCCTATGAAATTTTTTGGTAAAATTAATAGTTTAGCTTCAAGAGCAAATTCTATTTGATCGAGATCAGTCGCATCTGCATTGATATGAAATTACATAGTAGCCAGGATTTTGACAAATATTTTTTTGTGTTGTCACATTCGAAAACAGCTGATCTCATCAGAGGATGATCAGAGGTTGGAGAACCACTATGGAACGTTGCCGCTGTAGTGCGGCAAATTTTAAAATACAAATTTCAAATAAAGTAAGATCACCAATTTGATTATTTGTTGATAAGAAATATCAACCCGTCTTTATATCTAATTCCAAAAACGATACATTGAGAAAATTATAAATAAAGTATAGCGATGAGTGTAGTTTTATTTTAGTATTTTGGTAGGTATGTGTCATGAACAAATATAATCTGTCAGAATTTTAATTACCTTTTTAAGGTGCGTTTTCATTAGTGATAATGGCAGTGGTAGCAGACGCCGTTATAGTATTTCCAATAGCAAATTGATAGTGACTCATGTATATGCACATGCAAACTAATATGTGTCATTATCACGATATGTAAGAAACACTATAATTTCGTATTCTACCACCGCCATTAGCTACCATTACCTACTAATCGGAACGCACCTTTAAACTTGACGTTTCGTCAAAGTGGTACCAACCTAGCATTTACTATACAGAAATCATTTATTTTTTTTAAATACGTATTTCTTAAATAGCAACACAATAAACGTTGATGTCGCTCCTGCCAAAAACTAGATAGCGCGACTCGCTCACATGCGACGGCTACACTCCGCCTTCGGTGACGCGCCGCATCACCGCTCGTCGCGCTATTCCGTACTTTCGGCATTTGTGACATAAATAACTATTATTCTAATGACGTAGTGTAGGTAGTGTCAAATGCTGATGCTTTGACAATACCTACGATTTATCTCAATAGACTAGATTCTCATGCAGCTAAACTATTAATTTTATATACATATTGTATGATAAAGTCATGTGCCTGGCCACATCAGATTTTTTATTTTTATGTCATGTTTAAATAAAGAGCACTTCCAATATCAGCCTGAAGCCAGCCTGAATACATTGAGTTGTTCCTTTTTTCAAATATTTTTTATTTGAAGATGTAATATTTACGCGAAAAACGAACAGCAAAGACCTGACCGTCCGACAAGTGAAAACAAACTACCATAATTTTAGTTCAATAAAAAACAATGTTTATTTTAGTTTCAAATCACTGCAAAAGCAAAATTTTATGTTTTTGTTGTAAATATACATAAAAATTTGCAAAAAATCTATAGGCCCAGTAATTGTAGTACAATATGGAAACCAGATACGAAAAATCATTAAAAAAATTCAAAATCAAACGGCGCCCATAATAAAACTAAACGTTGGCCATAGTTTCTCCACCATCTTTAAAGATAACTCAAGTTCGCAATTGGACTTTACGTGCCTACTGCCTATGCAATGAAATCGTTTTTTTTTTTCATGTATACAAATGTCCAATTCAACTGCTTTTTTGAGTATACGATGCTATAAAATCTCTACTGTTCCTTTTGACCATAAGAAATCAGATGTCATTACCTACTAATTGAATTACACCTTTCACTTCATATTCAATTGATCCGATATTATCAGAAATGTTGCATTGCTATACATAAAGCAACATTACATTGAATTAAAACGTGCAAGTATTGCAAATATGGTGTTTTCAATCTTCACAATATAAGCAATTAGTTTATCAAAGAAATGCTTGAATTTAATTAATATCTTTGGAAATATGAGCAACAGAAATGTTAAATGTTTATAAATAACTAGTATATGCTCAGCAAATCCCACAAAATATTTAAAAAAGTTTCTAATAAAAAAACACTAACTATACGAAAAAAAAAATCTACACATTAATCATTGCTAGGAATGTATAACTGCAAACTAGTTTTTTTACTGGTATCTTCACTGTTCTCATGGAATGCCCTTTCTGTTGATATTGGGTCGTTTGCTGTCTTGCAACCTACAAACTTACTTGCGTTCTTCTTTATTATTGTTTTCAAGTCCCGTGTGGATCAACCATGATTAATCTCATACACTGTGGGTTCTTCTTGGAAACCCATGACGTTATTACGTTAGTATTACGCCTTGTTTGTCACGGTATGGCGACATTGGCAGACTTCGCTATATCTCAGAACAAACAAATCTTTAAACCCATGATAACTAATGTCACCTAAGCAAATTAATTCTCTATTAAAAAATAAGTCGAATATAATCTACAAAATTGTAAGAACTGATATATTTTTCAATTGCTAAATCGTTTGTAAACAAACGCCAACGCCTGGCGGCCGAGTGCAGCGAGCATGTGACAATGTGTGACGTATGTGACATCACGAGGATTTCGCGGAAAAAACTACGTAAGCCCGCCGTCTCACGGTAGATATAAAATGCCATTCCCATTCTATTTGCGTGCATGCGGAGCCAGTATCTTATGCATGTATTGTATATGTATACCAAGTCAAGTGACTGAATTGGACATCGGCCAGAAAATCGTTGCTCCAAGTCAAAAACAATTTATATTTCGATTGCCGTAATTTTACACAGAGCCAGAATAGCCACAAACGAAGGCATTAAAATCTTTTACATATCTTACACCTTTTATCTGACGTCACATTTTAGATTTATCTTAAACATTTTTTATAAGTTGAATGCATTAAATAAGGTTATACCTGTATCAGGTTTTAGTCGAAAAAAAAAATATATATATATATATATATATATATATATATATATATATATATATATATATATATATATATATATATATAATGTATATATATTTTCAGATTTCAGATATGAAAGTTTTAAGTTTGGATTATTTACGATTATTTGCCAAACCTTGCCATATTCAAAACTCAATATCTTTGGTTCCAGTATTCGTATCGGGCCCATTTTTGTCTTATTTTAATGGTTCAAATATTTGCTAGATAACTGCGTACAATCATTATTTTAATTCATATAAGTTAAAAAACATAAAAGCAATTGAATTTTTTAAATAATTACTTAATACCCCACAATGGATATAATCGAAAAATATATATAATATCCGCTACATTTTTACGTACAAAACCCATTTTTTTCTAGGATGGAGTCTCTTATAGTTCAAAAGATATTAAATTTTATCTGACGTGAGCCAGGCGCCAATTATTGGCATTAAATATACCTATAATATCTAGGTAAAAGTTATCACGACTGTTTAAAACGTATGATTTTCATTCAAGCATCAATAAAATGTTATTTTGGAAAATGTTCTGAATGTCCTGGGGCAACACATTTGATCGACGAATCACGTATAGACAATGGATGAACATCGACAGAACCACTTTGCAACTAATGGATACCCCCAGTTGATAAATATTTACAAAAATTGAAGTCCGATTTAGAAAAACTACTATTGCATTCATACTTAGTGAATAGCCAAAATGATTTTATGAACACTGAGAACTATTCTTTATATTTAGATGCGGAGGCAAATTCAATAGATTCAAACATCTATCGGTACGAAATTTAGAACGTTTTATACGGTTAGAAGACCGGCATTTTTTAAAGGCGTTTAATAAATAACAATTTTTAGCACCTAATAAGTAAGCACTTCCACTCACTCCGTTCTTAAAAAACAAACTGCACTAGCGTGATGAACCAGCCTGCTGTCTGCGAGATGTTCAAGAACGTCGCGCATACGCCTGAAGTAGTCGCTTGCTGCGTTTTTCATTGAGTTTCGACACACCGCGTGGGCTCACGTCAGATAAAATTTAATATCTTTTGAACTATAAGAGACTCTATTCTAGAAAAAAAAAATCTGATGTGGCCAGGCACATGACTTTATCATACAATATATAAAATTAATAGTTTAGCTGCATGATAATCTATTTTATTTAGATAAATCGTAGGTATTGTCAAAGCATCAGCATTTGACACTACCTACACTACGTCATTAGAATAATATTTATGTCACAAGTGCCGAAAGTACGGAATAGCGCGACGAGCGGTGATGCGGCGCGTCACCGAAGGCGGAGCGTCGCCGTCGCATGTGAGGAAGTCGCACTATCTAGTTTTCGGCAGGAGTGACATCAACGTTTATTGTGTTGCTTTTTGAGAAATATGTATTTAAAAAAATAAATAAAAAATGGATATATTTCTGTATAGGAAATGTTAGTTTGGTACCACTTTGACGAAACGTAAAGTTAAAAAGTTAATTAAAATTCTGACAGATTTATATTTGTTCATGACACTGTAGATGTCACATCCGTAGCAACATACTAAAATAAAACTACACTCATCGCTATACTGTATTTACAATTTTCTCAATTGATCGTTTTCAAAATTTGATATAAAGACGGGTTGATATTTCTTATCAACAAACAATCAAATTGGTGATCTGATTTTATTTGAAATTTGTATTTTGTACTTTGCCGCACTAGAGCGGCAACGTTCCATGGCGGTTGATGGCGGTTGTCCAACCTCTGATGAAATCAGCTGTTTTCGAGAAACGACAGCACAAAAAAATATTTGTCAAAATTATGGCTACTTATGTAGTTTCATATCAATGCAGATGCGACCGATCTCGATCAAATAGAATTTGCTCTTGCAGCTAAACTATTAATTTTACCAAAAAATGTCACAGGCATAAATTATTCAAAATTTCCTCTACTTTAATTTATTATTTAACTATTTTGACGAAATTACAGAAATGGCGGCTCATTTGCAAAATCCTTGAAAAAGGCTTAGAATAAACTACCAGTTCCTTTGGACCGTTTTGAACCAAAAGCTTTTCAACTCTAAGTTAAGTCATGAATCTTCTAAATATGAACTTTCGTCCTATACCTTTAGTAGTTTCTCCGGA
The DNA here is from genome assembly GCA_964023965.1 of Melinopterus prodromus. Classification (NCBI taxonomy): domain Eukaryota; kingdom Metazoa; phylum Arthropoda; class Insecta; order Coleoptera; family Scarabaeidae; genus Melinopterus; species Melinopterus prodromus. The sequence goes on along the minus strand of OZ030396.1, from coordinate 36,037,026 downwards.
ATCGTCGCCACCAAAATCGTTTACACACACACACACACACAGACATTTTTTTGTACCTTGGTCAAAAATGTTCAGGGGACCCAAAAAGACCTATTTCCGCTAAAATCTCAATTTTTTTTCTGCATGATTACAATACTTTAGCATACTGCGTATGATAAAGTAAAATGGATTTTGTAGGTAAAAGTGTGGCGGATATTATATATATTTTTTTGAGTACATCCATTGTGGGGGCACTATGTAATAATTATTTAAAGAATTCAATTGTTTTTAATTTTTTTACATAAATAAATTAAAGTAATAATTGTACGCAGTTATCTAGCAAATATTTCAACCTTTAGACTGCTTACACACGTAGACGCTGTATGCGAAATTCTGCATCCGTGATACGGAATTCGGATGAGATGCGACGCAAATACTGCTGGATACTGTATGCGAGGCGGCCATATTTGATGACAGCTGTCTTGTGTCATTTGCGACTACAGTGCCGTGCGCGATAAATATAGATGTGGGGTAATGCAAAATGTTTTGAAGGCTTGCAAAGAAGAGAAATAAAACAAAAGGAGAACCATGTGGGTTCATTCAATAGTAAAAGTACGATGAATGAATGTCAATGAAGTCATTTGATCAGCTGTATTGCGAGCAATTTGCGTAAGGAGGACACCGTAAGCCACTACCACATTAGTCACACGTGACGTGTTAACTCGTGTTTACACGTCAGAGCATAATCACGTGACGTGATAACTCGTATTGTTACGTCACGTCACAAGAAAATTACCGCCACCTTCTTCACACCTGACGTGTTAACACGTCACGGTACAACAAAATTACGGCTACCATATTCACACCTGACGTCTTAACTCGTGTCAACACGAGATAACTCGTCAGGTCATCATGATCTGATGTGTAAACACGTCACGTGTCAGTGAGATCAGACGTGACAACACGAGTTAACACGTCACGAGTGAATAATGTGTCTGCAGCCTTGTGCAAAAAAGAATACCACCGAAAAAACTATAGTCGATGACGTTGAGGTCGAACATAAACCGCTCCATTGTAAGATCCTCGCATGGGGACACTTTTTACCAAAGTAATGCACCCACTGCCTACCCTTACCCCATCTCCACACGCCTATGCTATGATTGACATCTTCGCGCGGCAGTATGCGCGTCTGAACGGCTCCATATACTGCAATGTAAAATCGGTATCTCGTCACGGATTCCGCAGCAGGCGGGTGAAAAGTTGAAATTCGTAAATTCAGTATCGCGACGCTGTATCCGTCGCGCGTCGCCGTGTGAAAGGCTCCATTTGAACACATGTATTAGCTGAATCTCAGACGCGCGCGTCTCGCATACAGCGTCTACGTGTGTATTAAGCAGTCTTAAAATAAAACAAAAATGAGTCCGATACGATTACTAGAACCAAATATATTGAGTTTTGAATATGGCAAGGGTTGGCAAATAATCGTAAATCATCCAAACTTTCAGCCTTCATATCTCTGAACATATTTTTTTTTTTTAATGAAGTCCCGGTGTAATTTAGGAAAGTGATTTTTTTTGCTAAATCTGTACGATTTGTAAAAGAACGACCCACATACGTCATGTCAAAAAACTATAATTGACTTGTTTTATTGTCGTAACAACAAATTTTTATGTGCTAGTCCAATCAAAAAACGTCTCTACACATTCGTTTTTTTTTTTTAAGTTATTTTGCAATAAAACCACAACGGTTGTGAATTTTCCTTTTCCACTACTGTACTGTCTCACGCAACTATGGCTAATTGAAATAAATTATAATTTATGTCACTGGTTTACAACATTGGTCTCCGGTGGACAAAAACATTTGAAGGTTGAGCACTTGCACTTGCTTTCATGCTTGCGTTCCAATTTAGTCGTGTCGTCACACCACATTAAGTCTACTTGAATTCGCCTATTTGTGTTGGGCAATTTATAATTTTTGTTATGTCATCACATGCGATTTTGGGTCTTGTAAAACATGTGAAAGTACATAATAATTTTGGCAATCAAGCAACACTTACATAGAACAGATTGGGCTATAGTGATGTAAAGTTTCGTTACTTTCCAATACTTGTAACTACCCGTTACTATTAAGTACAGTACCCGTTACTTAGTACCCGTTAGATACTTTGCACCCGTTACTTTATTGCATTAGAGATAGTAATAGATTCCTTTATCCAATAAGGTGTAGTGTAATAAAATTCGATGCGTTTTCCTTATTATTTGTTTATTTAAATTGTCGCTACATGTTTCGTGTCATTCTAGACACTTCTTCAGGCGATATCGTCCAACGTTGAGATTATACATACATAGGTCACGAACAAACATAAACTAGTAGAGTCTACAACTTTGAATGAATTGAGTTGGTGGCTTTTCTTTGGTGCTTGGGAAAAACATATTTGTATCGAGTCATATAGTGTATATGTTTGTTCGTGACCTATGTGTGTATGATCTCAACGTTTGACGATATCGCCTGAAGAAGTAGCTAGAATGACACGAAACATGTAGCGACAAATTAAATAAACAAATGATAAGGAACGCATCGAATTTTATTATCAGATATAGTGTTACAGAAGAACCGTTTCTTTTTATTTTATTTGAGTGCTGCAGGCCAGAATAACGATTTTTTTAACGGAGATGGCATGAGTTCAGGTGTTATCTCCTAAGGTGGTGTATTAATGCCGAAATCGCCACTGCCTGCTGCTAGTATTGCATTATTCTATCTTATTTCTACATCTCCTATGATGGCTGTCGCTATTTAGGTATGACGGAATTAGGGACTATTGATGATCGTAATTCCGACACCCTGTAATAATTAGGGATTATTGATGTCCGTAATTCTGATACTCATGTCGGAATTTGGATAAAATGCTTACAATTAATTGTAATATAGCAAACGATGTAAACTATTTTAGTTTCTTGTGTTAAGACAGCAATAGAGCCATATGTATGACTTCTAACCATGTACACAATTCTGACACACTAGTCTGATTTACGGACGTGCTATATTTACATTTACCTAATTTCGACACCAGCAGATTAATAATAATGATATTTATTTAGTTAAAAGAAACTAATAATCACAATAAATTTGGTTTCCTAAGTAATAAACTTATCAACTACTTAAAATTAGCCAATACATGAACCCGACATGATGTTTTAAAAAGACTTAGCGAACTACTGTTTTTTATATCACTTGGCAGGGTATTAAACATCTTCAGTGCTTTATAATAAAATGAATTTTGTGTGCTGCTTTTTGTATATTTTGGTAATCTGAAGTGGTCCTTTTGCCGAGTATTGTATTCATGCTGCTGACTATTGTATGTTAAATAATTACTCATATAATTTGGGAGTTTATTATTTATGCATTTATATACCAACGTGAGTGCCTGATATACCGTTCCTTGTTTAACATTCAAAAAATTTAATTTACTCAGCATGGACTCGACACTGGTTAACCTGAAGCTTTGTAATAAAATTCTGAGTGCTCGATTTTGTTGTACTTGAATCTTTTTCATGTCTTTGTCTGTACACAAAAATATTATACTGCTGCAATAGTAAAAATATGGTTCTATAATCGTATGGTACAAAGATATTCTAGCTTTTAATGTAAGTCTATTAGATATTCTTCCTAAGTAGCTAATCTTTCGACTCACCTTTTTAACTATATATTCCATATTACTCGTAAATTTCAAACTATTATCTAAAATGACACCTAGATATTTAAATTCGACCACTATCTCAACAACTGTGTTATCGATAACTATGTCTGGTGGTAGGGTTTACCGAATTTCTATTTCCCAATACCATAGCTTTTGTTTTCAATACATTCAAACATAATTTTTTTTCTTTATACCAATTTGATATCGATACTAGTTTCGAGTTTAATGTCGCGATTACATCAGGTAAGTTATCTCCTGCAATTGATATTAGTGTATCGTCTGCAAATAGGTGCATATCACAAGCTTTAACTTGTGAAGCAACATCGTTTATGTACAAATTAAATAAAACTGGTTCAAGAACAGAACCTTGTGGTACCCCTAAGCTGTTTATTAATTCACTTGACTCATTTTCTCCAATCCTAACCTTCTGTCTCCTGTTTGTTAAATAGTTTTCAAACCATTTCAATTCTTTTCCTCTGATTCCGTAAGTTTCCAATTTTTGTAGTAACTTTTGACGACAAATTGTCTCGAAAGCTCTTTTCAAGTCTACAAAAACAGCAACTATCGTTTTACCGTCTTCTAATTCTCCTTTCCAATTTGCCAATACCAAATTTAGGGCCGTCTCGCATGAATGCTGAGCACGAAAACCTGGCTGTTGGTTGTTAAATTGTTAAATTGATTTTCATCCAAGTACTCACTGAGCTGTTGCTTAACAATAATTTCCAGTATTTGTTCTAGTTTTGGTAACATGTTAATAGGCCGAAACTCTTCGCATTTGGTGGTGTTCACAATTTTTTGTATTGGTATAATGGTACTTACTTTCCAAGAGTCAGGTACTATTCCTGTATTTAGTGACTCATTAATTAAATCTGTTATGAATTGTCCCACAACAGGTAATGCATCTTTTATTATCTTAATTGATATAGAATCTGTGCTGTTGGATTTTTTTATCTTATTTACGACAGAAAAGAGGCGTTGAACACTAATTGTCTTAAAGTGGAATTTTTGTGTAGTGCGCTTTATTTTGGATTTGGTTACCGGGGGTGTTAAAATTGATCTATTTATTTGATTGATGCTGTCAATGAAATATGTATTGAACTTGTCTACCATGTTGCATTCTTCTGTAATTGCAACGTTATTAAAAAACCACTTTCTTAATCTTTTTGGGTTTGTTGTTACCTATTATTGTTTTTAGAATTTTCCATGTTTTCTCTGGATTGTTTTCATTTTGTAAATAATCAAATGTTAAAAGAGTAGTACACCGTATTATTATAAAAATATAAAGCATTTTTAGTCAGCCTAAATAGATATTCTTTGAATTTTCTTAATTACTGTTATCCTGTAGCGATTTCAAAAGAAGTCGGATTGCAGTTACTTTATAAGGAAAAACAACTTCTAGCATAACACTCAATTATCAAGATCAGTCAAACTTCTAGGTTATATTCTAACCGTTAGAACATTGGTAGAATAAGGAATGATTGTGGGCTCATAAGTGTACTGTCAAATCAACAAACCGGATGTCCTAAAATAAAGTTCAATGTTGTAGATTTCTTATTCTGTCCAACTAAACAGAAATACGTCTGAATTTGGGACGTTTACCTTACAACCACATTAAAATATATTGTAATTAACATGTCGTACATAAATCACTTCAATAATGTTGTAGTCGTGAGTGTTGCCACATGGCGCCATCTCGTAGTGCAAATTGTCATTATGAATCAGTATTTAAAATCTGTATTTACAGTTTAGATAGGGCCCATGTGCGTATCCAGGGGGGGGGGGCGGATGCCCCCCTTCCGTATTTTGGTATTTTGTTTATTACATAGCACTCTTTTGCTTATGGACACTACGGTGGTTATTTTTATGTATAGGAAGCAACGATCCTCCCCAAATCGTTTCCAAGTCCAAAACAAGTAGACAAGTTTTGTTCGAAATTTTGAGTTTGAATGATGCCTGTCTACGCGAGGCCTCAAATTACTATGGGAAAAAGATTTTTTTTTTGGTATTTTTCGAATAATTGTTCGGGTGTTGGGAAAATGTATGTTAAAGTAAACTTGTAGAGGACTCTCCAAGGAAGAGTTTAACCTATTATATATACGGATTTGACGCCCCCAACCCACCGTTAGAGTTCCCTAAAAACTACCCAAATGAAAAAATGTACGTTTCAGAAAATGTACCGTTTTCTAATCATTTAATTCTCTGTTTTCTCATAGAAATCGTTACTATACGTCTAGTGGAATGTTTATAAACATTTGTCAGTTAATTTCCATTTGTTTAAACAAATTCTATTTGTTGAATTAATTAGTTTTTCTCGAAAATCCGTCTGAATTCTGTTTTCTGAGTTCAAAATGGCAGTTTATTACCTTAGAGTGACATTATTCATTTAACACAATGTTTAAACATCAATTATAATTCATTTTTTCACTTTTGTTTCTAATTATAATAGAAAAGTAGTTTTTTTGTCAAATTAACTTATACATTTCATGTTATTATATCTTGTCTCTACATTATCTGATAAACCCACATTTGTTTAAACAATTTGGCCTGCCAACTGTTATTCTCAAGTGACTTCATTTATATTTTTGGATGATTACCTACCATTGTTTGAATAATAAAATAATATGTCAATATTTCATCAACATAGAGTACAGGGAATAGATGATTCCAAAGAAATAAATCAATATTATCCTGAACACATAGTGGTAGGAAATCAGAATAAGATATGGAGAAAGAAATGTAATTAATAAACTTTGAAATTTAGATTTGGAAATTTAATATTTTAAAAAGAAATGTAACTCCTCAATTTCCCGAAAAAAAGATTACTAATCATTTAAATTTTGTCGAAAAAATGATATTGAAAACGAATAATATTGTATTATTTCAAGAATGGAAATCATCCCAAAACATTTTGAACCAAAAGCTTTTCAGCTCTAAGTTCGGTCATAAAACTTCTAAATATAAACTTTCGTCCCGATACCTTTAGTAGTTTCTCCGGAATCGTCGTCACAAAAATCGTTTACACACGCACACACACACACAGACATTTTTTTGTACCTTGGTCAAAAATGTTCAGGGGACCCATAAACACCTATTTCCGCTAAAATCTCAATTTTTTTTTCGTCATGATTACAATACTTTACATACTGCGTATGATAAAGTAAAAAAACACATTTATTAAGAAAAATTATAAACTTTAGGCCTCTTGGATTCATAGAGACAACTTATATTAACTTGAAATTTCGATTTTCCAAAAAAAAGGTTGTTTTGATACACCCTACTGATTGGTTGGGCATTATTTATACATATTGGAAGTATAGATTCATAACATTATAAGTATATTTAGAATCTGTAATATGTATAATAGGTTTGTTCGGCCATCAGTAATAGTATATTACATTACAAGAGCTGTAACTAGCATATTACGTGCGAGTGGAAAGTTAACATACGAGCCGCGAAGCGGCGAGTTTTGTTATTTTTCACGAGCACGTTATATGCGTGTACAGCTCGAGTATTGTACATAGTTTTACCTACGACCGACAATTTCAATAAATTGTATCAAAAATGTCAAATAAATAAAGGTAAGGATATTTGACGGGTGACAGTATTTGACGGTATACGCGTGACATCTATTGCAACTACGGAGAACTTTGTCTGAATTGTCGACCGAAAATTCCATCACAAATTAAACATAAATAATGTTCACGAGCATGCAATATATGTTACAGCTCGAGTATTGCACTTACCTACGACCGAAAATTTCAATAAATATAAATAGTATCAAAAGTGACAAATAATTAATCAAAATATTCGCGCGACATCTGTCATTATGACATTAGGTCGTGCGTAAAAATCACAAACGCACAGCCAAAAGCACACGTTTGTTATAAGCGATATACGAGCGAAGCAGTCCGTGACGTAAGTGATGTTTACATATACGGTCGTAGGTAAAAACAATTATTGCAGAACCGCCATTGCGCATGCGCAAGGGTAAGAAGAAGAGGTTTACATAGTTATTTTGGTGCTCTTCGCGCAAACCTATTATGGACAATAAGAATAATAGATAACAATAGAGATAATAATAATTCAAACCATGTATTAGGTATATTATGTAGACATACTTTATTGTAACTTAATCATTGTAGAAACAAAAGAAAAAATACCAGTGAAGTGATAATTAATGAAATAAACAATGATGTGTGCAGCAAAAAATAATTTGAAAAAATATAATCGAGGCTAAAGATTAAAATAGGTTCCGTTACAAAGAATATTCATATATATTTGTGCAACAATATATTGACGACGAAAAGGCTTCATCGAATTTTCCATAAGCAATTTAAAAGGCACTTTTTCATGTGAAATGGCGAGAAGAAAACGTTGAATTGCTTTTACAATATTATAGACAAGTAGTAAAGATCTGTTCAAGGTGGCCGTCGATTGTGTGCTCTTCTCCCAGAATTTACGATTCTGCCTTCTTTTAAACCAAAATTGTTGCCGTTTCTGTTCATTAAAATGCTAAGAGTAATTCTTTTGATTCGATATAAAAATTCTTGGCTCTTGTGAGTTGTGACAACGCCAATGCGTACTTGTAAAAATCTCAGTCTCAGATTTATCATCACTAACTAACGGTTTTTATTTCGAAATTTCAGGCAGTAGCACGGCTTGCGTGGTGGTCCTGAACAGGGAGAACAGCAGGCTGTACACGGCTAACATCGGGGACAGCGGTTTTATGGTGGTGCGCAAGGGACGGATCGTCCACAAGTCGGAAGAACAGCAGCACTACTTTAATACGCCTTTTCAACTATCACTGCCACCTCCGGGCTATCAGGCCGACGTCCTTTCCGATCAACCCGACTCTGCCGTCACGGAGAACTTTCCCGTCGAAGATGGCGACGTCATCCTCGTAGCGACCGATGGTGTCTTTGACAATTTACCTCAAACTATTCTAGTTAACGAACTGATGAAGGTAAGCAATTGTCGGTTGTATTAGTCATGATTATAAATAACATGATCGCTCTAAGAGGGGACACAACGCAGACAACTTTCAAAATTTTTTTTTTGCTTTCCTTTTTTTAATCCTTATTGTGTCTAGAAATTAGTTCCGAAATGGTTTTGTAATATTCCAATTCGACACGTAGTTATAGCTGAAAGTAGAGCACTGCGTCTAGCCAGATTGGGGAGCAGTCGCAACCATATCGAAACGAATTTTACAGATGTACAGGACCATTGTATTGTAAAAGGGTTACTAAGTCAGGAAAACGACAACAAACTAGCTTTGGATATAGAATTTTAAATTTTGTGTAAATTGTTTGCAATCTCCGTTGAGAATGAGAAATGGAAAACTTGAGATAGTACTGTGGCATTCTCTGGATCAAGTATTTGCGGTGTTGGCTTCAAAATGTCGATTGAGTATGATTCTTGTGAACAACGGGCGTGAATTGTAGCCCATCGATGGTTCGAAATGCTTACGAAGTTAACAGTAGAATCTCGCTTGTACTTGGACTTGGCCATACAACTTTATAACAAAAAAGTGGTTTGGTGCTCTTATCGTCAGGCAAAGGACTCCAGTGCACAGTAGGGTGGTTCAAAAATGCATTGCAAAAATGTTAATGATGATAGAAAGCAATGATCCCCCCAAATGGTTTCCAAATCCAAAAAAAGTGGACACGTATTTTTTTTTCTTCGAAATTTTGATTTTTAATAGTGCCTATCGATGCATCAAATTTAGATAAGAAAATGCATGGGAAATAGACATTTTTTGGTATTTTTCGAATAATTGTTCGGGGTTTGGAAAAATTTAAGATTAAAGTTATAGGACTTGTAGAGGACTTTCCAATGAAGAATTTGAGCAATTATACTATGGCTTTGACGCCCCAAACCCACCCCCACAGTGCCTTGAAACATTTACATTCTTCAGAAAATTTACCGTTCTAATCACTTCATTCTCTTTTTTCTCATAGAAACCATTACGATAAGTCTAGTGTGAATGTTTATACACATTTGTCAGGTAATTATTATTTAAACAAATTTCATTTGTGCAATAAAGATATTAAACAAATGTGGTTTTATTAGATTATATTTAGGCAAGATATCTCAAACATGAAATTTATTTTTTTAATTTCTCAAAAAAACTGAATTTTCTACATAATTAGAAAAAAGTTGAAAATGACTAATTCATTGTTTAAAGTGTTTAAACAATAGTAGGATTTTTACTTTATCATACGCAGTATGCTAAAGTATTGTAATCATGCCAAAAAAAAATTCAGATTTTAGCGGAAATAGGTCTTTTTGGGTCCCCTGAACATTTTTGACTAAGGTACAAAAAAATGTCTGTGTGTGTATATGTGTGTGCGTGCGTGTGTGTGTAAACGATTTTTGTGGCGACGATTCCGAAGAAACTACTAAAGGTGTCGGGACGAAAGTTCATATTTAGAAGTTTTATGACCTAACTTAGAGCTGAAAAGCTTTTGGTTCAAAAGGGTACAAAGGAACAGGTAGTTTATTCTAAGCATTTTTCAAGGATTTTGCAAATGAGCCGCTATTTCTGTAATTTCGTCAAAATAGTTAAATAATAAATTAAAGTAGAGGAAATTTTGAATAATTTATGCCTATGACATTTTTTGGTAAAATTAATAGTTTAGCTGCAAGAGCAAATTCTATTCGATCGAGATCGGTCGCATCTGCACTGATATGAAAATACATAGTAGCCAGAATTTTGACAACTATTTTTTGTGCTGTCACCGCAGAAATGTCTATGGCTGTCACACTCGAAAACAGCTGATTTCATCATAGGTTGGAGAACCCCTATGGAACGTTGCCGCTCTAGTGCGGCAAAGCACAAAATACAAAATTCAAATAAAATAAGATCACCAATTTGATTGTTTGTTGATAAGATATCAACCCGTTGTTATATCTAATTGTAAAAACGATAAATTGAGAAAGTAAATAATGTATAGCGATGAGTGTAGTTATATTTTAGTATGTTGGTACGGATGTGACATCTACAGTGTCATGAATGAATATAAATCTATCAGAATTTGAATTAACTTTTTAAACTTGACATTTCGTAGAAGTGGTATAAACCTAACATTTCCTATTCAGAAAAATAACCATTTTTGATTTTTTTTAAATACCTATTTCTCAAAAAGCAACACAAAAAACGTTGATGTCACTCCTGCCGAAAACTACATAGCTTGAACCGCTCACATGTGACGGCGACGCTCCGCCATCAGTGACGCGCCGCATCACCGCTCGTCGCGCTATTCCGTACTTTCGGCACTTGTGAGATAAACAACTATTATTCTGATGACAGTAGGTAGTGTCAAATGCTGGTGCTTTGACAATACCTTCTATTGATACTATTGACTATCAAAATATCTGTCAAATCCTGGCTAACTAGTTTAATTTTAATGCAGACACGATTTATCTCAGTCAAATAGATTCTCGTGCAGCTAAACTGTTAATTTTATATTTTGTATGATAAAGTCATGTGCCTGGCCACATCAGATTTTTTAAATGAATGATGTCAGTCTAAGATAATAAACTGCCATTTCGAAACTCAGCAAACAGAATTCAGACAGATTTTCGAGAAAAGCGAATTATCTAAACAAATAAATTTTGTTTAAACAAATGTAAATTAACTGACAAATATTTATAAATATCCCAGTAGACTTATAAATAATGATTTCTATTAGAAACAGACGAGAATGAAATAATTAGAAGGGAAAATTGTCGAATGAACCTACATTTTTCATTTAAGGGTAGTTTTCATGGCACTGTGGGGGCGGGTTGGGGGCATCAAATCCATATGTATGATAGGTCAAATTCTTCCTTGGAAAGTCCTCTGCAAGTCCTATAACTTTAGTCTTAAGTTTTCACAAACCCCGAACAATTATTCGAAAAATGCCAAGAAATGTCTTTTTCCCATGTATTTTCTTATGTAAATTTGATGCCTCAATAGACACCATTAACAATCAAAATTTAGCAATAAGAAAAAATACGTGTCTACTTGTTTTTGGATTTGGAAACTCGCGAAAAGTTGACCAAAATTCTGAAACGTTGTATATAAGGGATTTTGAAGTCGCTGATTGCGAATCTAAACTCTAAATTGCTAAAAACAAAATGGCGGATCCAATATGGGGCACGACTTCATTAAAATATGGTTTGATTTAATTGTAACGTGGCTGTTTGGGGTTTGAGATAGCTGATTATGAATCTAAACTTGCTATTTCCAAATGCAAAATGGCGTATCCAATATGGCGACCGACTACATTAAAAGATGTTTTGATTTAGTTAATACATGGCCTTTTTTGAGGTTTTGAGGTCGCTGATGAATCTGAACTAAAAATTTTGGAAACAAACTGGCGGATCCAATATGGCGAACGACTACATTAAAATATGTGTTGATTTCCTTCAGACGTGTATTTTTTGAGTTTTTATGTCGCTGACTACGAATCTAAACTCTAAAATTCATGACACAAACTGGCGGTTCTGTAATTTGGTGATTTAAAATTTTCTACATTCATATTTACGTAATATGAAATACCTCCCTTCAGTAGGATAGCCCAAGATATCACTTTCCGTTATTTAGAACTTAAATAAACAAACAATATACTCCGTATTCGATTTTTGCTGAGCGCGTTTAAAATAATGCATAGTGGTAGAGGCGCACTAGGCGCAATTTTGGTTTATTACTATTACTGAATGCGCTGTAATTAAGCATCAACTCCGCGCGTGTTTAATGAATTAACCTGTTTATTTTCATATAGGATACAGAATTTAACTGAATTCAAAACTTGAAAATTTGACTTTTGGCCAACAATTCGGTACTTCTAGACCCATAGTGCGGTGGTTTGACGGACTATGCTAGAGCATGGCAAAAAAATCGATTGATCCATCTCTCGACCTTTTTATTTGAAGATCGAAAGATGAAAAGTGCTAGAGTATTGAAATATAGACTATAGGCTACCCAATAATTCATAGGTTTAAAGTTTATTACATAATCATTGTTTGTCTTGCATTTTCCATAAAAAAAGATCGTGCTGAAACGCCGCGTGAAATCCGACGCTCTACGGTCTTTGGTGTGGTGCGGGGAAGAGGGTCGTTAGCGGTGCTTTCGATAGTGAGAGAAGCGCGGACAGCAGATTATCAAACACAAAAGCGGATCCCCCACTACCGGCAGCGTTGCTGTCGATCCCTTCGCCCGCACCACACCAAATACCGAAGAGCGCCGCGTGAATTGCGCAGATCATGAGATGCTTCAACACGATCTTTTGTAGGGAAAATGCAAGATGATTCTGTAATAAACTTTAAACATATGTTTTATTAGATAGCCTATGATCGATACTAAATTATCCTAGCTCTTCTAATAACGGAACTGCTGGCTATGCATAACATAGTTTTTTGTGGGTCAACCACTAATCCGATCATTTTCAAAAAGTGCACGTTAAAAGCTACCATTCCGCAGGTGATTTTACTTTTTAATTCGTTGAAATCTATGGATTATTTCCGGAGTAATTTATTGCAAAAGCTTAAACGAATGAAATTTACGGGGAAAAACGGCGCCAATTCTTCTTAATTTGGAAATATTGGGTAAACGCCAACATATACAGCTTTCTAATTTTTATGAGCTGTAGCATATTAATCATGGACAGCATCAGAACTTTTCTAATTTTTTTGGTCCATAGATTTGCGAGAAAATCGACGTCAAAAGATGGGACATAATATAGAATAGAATAGAATCATCTTTATTGGTTTTTGCTTTGCAACAAGTCAACAACAATGTGATAATAATAATGCAGAAACAATACATGTATGTAACATCACGATAGTACGTTACCGGACACGTATCATACTTGAATGAGGGAAAATTAACAGATCAATTATCTGGTCGATCTGGTCGATCATCAAAAGATGGGTGAGCGATATTATCGATCATCAAAAGATTGGTCTGATCTATCATCAATAGATCGATCTGATCGACCATCAAAAGATAAGTCTGGTTGATTAGATCCATCTTCAATTGTTATCGAAGATGGAGCACAAATTTCCAAGATCGCCCGCCCACACCTAGACTATGTTCATCCTGATCCTTTGCCGCAAGTTGTTCAGTATGTGATTTGACCCTTGTATGTTCTGCACACTTCAGGCGATTTACTAAAAAGATGCAAACGATTCACACAAAATATTAACAAAAGTCAACCGGTTTATAATACAATATAATGAAAAATTTAATACTGATCAAAACTAATGAAGACAATAAACCTCTAAAAATGTCTAGCTTGCAAGTATATTTCAACTTTGTTATCTATCCTGCGGTCTTTTCAAAGTTGCACATGCCTGCTTTAGACTATTAGTTAGTTAGTTATTAATCGTTTTCTTTCGATTATTTGGATATGTGTATAATACGTCTCTAAATTAATATGCTAACTATCCATTATTATTTTTCAGGTGCAGGGTGAAAGGTCAGCTAGTCGATTACAGAACGTAGCCAATTCAATAGCATGGATGGCAAGGAATCTCTCATTCGACGAAACGTTCATATCGCCGTTTGCAGAGAGCGCATTTGCCAACGGCATCAATACTATAGGTAATTTGTTTTTACTTTCATTTTTAATTTTTCTTATATTGTTATTTCATTTTTAGGTGGGAAACCAGATGACATAACAGTGATCCTAGCAACGGTGGCAATATAGTAATCGTGGATGCCTTAAAATAGCAAGAATTTCTGCTTCTCCGGCGTATTGTTTTTGTGCGATAAAAACCCGTTACTCTGTCATAATTCGAATTGCGATTATAATGTACAAACGATCAAAAAAAATGTTGATGAATTTTCCTTATCTTGGGTTTTTTCTTTTGATTAAATCTTTACTTTGTGAGTTTAAGTTAGTGATCGGTTGTTATTAGCGCCTAGTGATCGTAAAATGCAAAAACGTAGACAAATTTCTCGGAACCGGAAAGCAATATATTGCCGGAACGCTTCTATTAGGTACATCTTGGTGACATTCCGTTCAAATTTATGCTATTTAGTTGAGTTAATAAAGCCAAAGAATTATCAAAAAAAGTATTTATTGATTCTTGTTATTTTATATAATTTGAAACATGAAATATTCATTTTAAGAAGGTAATCATCCCAATTCTGTAACAAAATGGTTAATGCTAGCAACGATGAAAGTATTAGCTGACAACGTCAAACAGCGATGTCTAGACCTTGAAATCTAACAGTCGGGTACACAGGTTGGCCCATAATAAAATAAAGGTTCCTAACAAAACTGTTGATAAGTTGTCAGAAGTCGCACCAGTTTCCTTATTTTTAAGGGTTCCGAAACGGCGGAACACCTGCGGAACGCACCCGCGAATTGTACACGTAAATTGTAAAAACGTACTTCATACCGATCTTTTAATTTTGCTTTTAAATTTGAGATTTTTTCACTCAAAGGGTATTAATTGAATGTAGCTACAGCATACGAACAGGACAACAACTAAAAAGGGAATACATACCGAAAATTAGTCAGAATTGAACAATAGACAATAACTTACAATTTTGTTTTTGGATTTATGAATCCTTGCTTCTTACTCTGCATAGTAAAATCACCTATCAATACATGCAGTAAAATATCCAAGAAATGACTTTATCGGTACGATAAAGTCGTGCGATGAATCGGTACGAAGCAGCAAAAACGACGATTTTTGTGCGTTTGAACGGAGAGGTATGTATTCTCTTTTTAGTTATCGTTGTCCTGTTCGTATGCTGTAGCTACATTCAATTAATACCCTTTGACTGCAAAATATCTCAAATTTAAAAGCAAAATTAAAAGATCTGTACTATTTACAAAGTTAATTGCTGAACTTGTTTCGGCACCCTTAAAGAAGAAATATAAACATAACCTAACGTGTTTTTCATTTCTTCGTTAAAAAGACGGAATATGGTGTGGCTATTGACATATTGTCACCAGTTTTGTTAGGGAAATTTGATTTATTATGAACCTGCGTAGGTAACTTTTTTTGTGCAGAGGTTTTGAATAAAATATGCTATATGAAGTTGTCATTTAAAAATATTTTAAGTTGCTAGCATTAACCATTTTGTGATAGAATTGGGGTGATTAACCCTTATTGACTCTACTAAAATTGGCCGGAAGATGTGTTAGGCGTTAAGACATAATGTCACTTGCGTTTGTTAGTCGATTTGTTGTACCTGACGTTAGTATACTCTGCACACGTTATTGAACGGAACCGGGAACCGTAGTATTAAACCTTGATATTTGTTCGTTTGACGATGGACTTCTTTCTCGGACATTATTATTTCCGAGCTGTTTCCCTGTGCCGCAACGCTGTTTCGTAGCGATAGGACTTAAAGTTTGCCGCAATATCCGCGTTAGAAGCCTAATATTTAGGTTTTCCTTTTTTTTCTTTGTTTAGGTAATCTATAGCTTTTAATTATGATGTTTTTCTGTTCTCACTAGAGCTGGAATTTCAAACAGATTTGTAACGATCAAAGTATTGATGTATCGATTACTATTTTTTTTTCTTTTTATCAAGGGCGATACCTTTTTATCGATATATTTATATTTTAATCGAAATATTATATTTCATAGCTCTATTGCTATTTTTGTGATTTATTGTACCCTGATTGTGTTGCATTCAACATGCAATCTACAAATCATGTTTCGATAAACGAAAATGTTAATTAATTTATTTCTTGATAAATTGGTTTATCTGTATCTCTCACCCCCTAGTCTGAGATTGTTCTACGGTTAGGATGTACTCGAGCAGGTGCTCATGTTTGAACTTGTACGCTTTATACATTTTAGTTTCCTCGTAATATCGTGTATTACAGTTGCTCGAGTAGTTTCCTAACTGTCCCACGAACCTGACAAAACGTAATGTGAACTGTTGACTAATGTTTACGTCAGTTTAGTAAATAAATAAAAATTCTGTGAGTTTTGTGTTTTGATTTGTTGTCAATATTTTTAGAACAATATAAAAATCTCTTTTCCATGATGTACCTCTTTTATTTTTGTTCCATTCCGCCTTATCACTTAAATTTCTTTTACTTATGTAGGAAATAAAATAACTTTTCTTGAAATGGCGCCATCTATAGGTCAAATGCCAGATTTTCACTTTAGCTAAGCAGGCGGAGGCATTAACGGTGCAGCGGGATATAGTTGAACTACTTGTTCGTAACCACTAGCGCCAGAGGGACTGCGGTGAGCAATAGCTAAACTATTCGCGTTGTGTGGAACTCTATAACGCTACTGAAGGGTGCAGCGGGAAAGAGCGAAACTAAGCCTTTGATTTGGCCATCGCTCGAGAGATGGGGAGACGTGTCACTTTAAAAACAAATTTCTTGGAATATAGCATGGAATATAGTCAAGTCATTCGAACAGTAATGCTATATATAACACATTGGCCTTAACTAATTTACATATCATACAGGGTGTTACACTTTGTGTTGTCAGGTCAGCAAAATGTAAGTACCACCAGTAAGAAACGTTAAAATTGGAACATTCATTTTCCAGAAATAACTTTAGTTTCCTCAACTGAACAAAAAACTAGTACGAAAATTATCTTCAGCCGGGCCGAACTTTAAAGACCCCCACCGTAAAATATTCTTTGTGTGGAATTTGAAAAACAAATGGAGTTAACCGATTTTTCTCATTCATGATATTAGATCTTATCCTTACTTTTTTTAGAGACGAGCTTTTATACCAAAGTTCAGATTACCTGCTCTAAAATTACATCAGTTTTCGTGTGAATTTGAAAAACACACTTCCGCGGCCTTGTAAAATACAAATTAGTGATATTTTAGTTATAAAATATTTTAAAACCATCATTATTTAAAAAAAAAAGTATAATGAAAATAAAAAGAAAACTCATACCTTCTAATATGGAATTTTATGATATTTAATTATTGCATTTCCAATTTTTACATTGTAAACAATTTGAGAATATTTTATCTCTAACCAAATAAATTATATCTAGTATAGCTTCACGTTATTCGACAACGCACTAATATGCATCATCCTCCCATCTCACCTCTATGTATATTTGCGAGCTCGTTTTAGTTGTGGTTCAGCTGTTTCTCTATGTTTGCTTTCAATATTATCGGTGTCTCGGTTTATAAACATGATACCTACATGTGTGATAATTGGTGTTAGTGATGTTCCCGGCGAGTTTTGGATGGGTTTTAATCGAATTTTAAAGAAAAAATTGCCAAAATAAGGTTGGGATGTTTTTATTTCGTTATCGCTGTTGATTTTGCATTTTGGGCGTAATTGCCTTAATTATTCCAACAACAATTAACCCTCATAGAAAATCACCAGGATTAATTTGTATATGATGCAATTATCCTACACTACTATAGGTGTCCCAAAACTTTTAAATCGGGGCCGGTTGAAAAATACTATTTATGGCGCACAATATGTGCCCGATTGAAGAATTGTAGTTTGTACTAGTATGTGCAGTATGTGTGTGTCAGTGTGTGTAAGTGTCGAATTGGATTAACTCCAGCAATTTTAAATAAAACAAACACAAACAAAACTTGATTTCTTGTTATTCTATGATGGCTATCTATACCAGTTAAGACTGAGTAAGACAAAAATCGTAACTCGTATGTCAACATTTTTTAGGTTAGAGTTTAGTCTTCCGATTCCAACTGGTTTTTATGTATGTGGACGTTTCTGTTGTGAAAGAAATCTGTTATTTGAATCAGAATGAAGTGAATGCATTTTTTTTCTGGGAAATAGTAATATAACTTTATTAATTATTATTTATTCTATATACTTACCTATTCCATACCTGCAATCTGTGTAACTTTTGTTCAAACAGGGTCCATTTTTGAAGTGTCAAGTACCTAGACGTTGTCTTGGGGACGTAATTTTTATATTTGATCTACTTTTTCTACTTAAACCAATAAAACTAAAATCTATCTTGGATTTTGTGAATATAATCTGGATAAATACTTACCGTGTTCATCAGAGTAGTGTCTATTGTTTTGTGGGTAATGAAAGAATAACATATTCATAAAAATTTTATTCATTAAGAATACTCATAGTAATGCTAATTATGTACGATGCACGAAACATGAAATGGAAAAATTACACGATTGATGAACGATGAATACACACAATTGCATTGTTCGTTTTGCAACAAAATTTCTCAGTCTTTTATGCGTCGACCGAATTTTCATAACACATACATATCCTATACTGGCTTTATCTTATACTATACCTTACACGTAATGACTAGGCATGCTTACATAAAAATTTTGTACAAAAATATATACACCCGCACTCAATAATAACGTCCGTTAGTCGATTCGACCGATAACTCCGTCACGAGCATAACCTCAAAATCCGTTAAGTCACAGTTTCACTGGTTTCAGTCACACTGACCGTCCTGACGGTAACGTACCGTTACACCATCGTAACATTCCTTCGCTTCTTCTCAGCTCCGTTAACAGAACTCATAGAACCTTGCAGACTTTGATTAAAAGGCTCCCCTCTCGTCTGGTAGATCGGCTGATTTCCCTGCACCCCATATATATAATTAACGGGATACCCACCGTTACCATACGCTGGTAACGGAGGTACAGGCGGAGGAATATGTCCGTTCGTACCATAATGATTCACAGCGTTTATCTGATGGCTATTCAAGCTAACGTGGTCAACATTCTGGCCGTTGAGCGACATATGATCGAGATGTTCGATGATTTCTTGATGAGTCATCATTTGCTCGTCCGTTAGCGGACTGTGACGTCTTTCGTGTTCGTGTAACAGTTGAGAGGCGCTCCAAGAATTGTAAGGGCTTAACGTGGGTTGTTGGCGTTGCAAGCTTCCATTGGAGATAACGCTTAGGCCTGAGTAGTTCTGGTTCATGTGCTGATGCTTGAGTTCTTCTATCAACTGTTGCTCTTGTTGTTGCACTAAGGAGTAACGCTTTTTTGGTTCGTCATCGTATGGGTAACTGATTGGTACACCAATGGTGTGGTCGTTATCGCTGATTTGGTTCGTGTAGCAGTTTTGAGGGTTAGCTTGATTTAACGGGGTGTTTGGGTCGATTGCAATCGTTACATTCATTTTATCGCTCTTTAACGCTTCTGACTTCGCGGTTTGCGTCTTCTTCTTGACGCACATGCAGTAATAAATAGCCAAGATGATTATCAGAGCAATGACAACAGCGACGACCCCGTAAATGATCTCGTTACCAAACCCGGATTCGTTGAGCATGTTAGGTCTGGTGTCAATTGAGTTGTAGCCATCTCCAGGCCATGAGGAGTGATCATAAGTCGAGTAGGTAGGAGGAACCGTCGGCGGTGGAGGAGGGGACTTAACGTGCACCCTGACGAAGTTCGAAACGGACGAAATCGAAGAAATTTTTGAAGTTGCCTTAACCGCCACATAAATAGTTTTATCTAAGAATGCACGTTGACGGGAGAAGTCTAAGTTGAAGTTCGTTTCGGAACCAATGCTTAATGGTAATGGATCACCCATACCCCAATTCTTTGCTTTCAGCTCGAAGTTATCTGCTATGTCTTCGATGTTATCCGCATATTTGATCTCGTATGATGCTACGCTATGGCCACCCATGTCCGGTGCAGTCCAGGTTAAGGTCGCCTTGAGGTCTTCCGACCTTACCTCAGCATGCAAATCCAAGATACGACCGGCAGGTTGCTGATTTGCAGTGTTGATCTCCTCGGGAGTTAGGTCGATACTAATTGGGGAGAGGACACGTTCGAATGGCTTAACGGGTATGCGTTTCTTAGATGGGGAGATGGAGCTTCCACAACAGGTATTCTCGTCATCTGTAACGAAAAATAAAACATTATAATTTGATTCCTTCAGAATTTCAAGCAGTAGTTTAAAAATCCGAAATAACATAACAAATACACACCTCTTCCGTTGTATGGATATTCCTCATAGGTGTACGCAGTATTTCCGTTATCGTTAACGGTTACTTCATAGGTGTAAGTTCCAGGCCCACTAACGTAAGCGTTATGGTACCTCGAGTAGATACCATCACTCATGGTAATATCGGGATCTCCACTACCGGTGTCGAACAACTGAAGGGTCTCCTTATGCCAACTCGAACCGTTAGGGTCTGTCTTCGTAATCGTAACCTCAACTTTAGCAGAAATGATCGGGTTGTTCCCCTTCTTAACCTCAACGTATAAAACAGTAGGCCCTTGATCCTTGGAAACCCAAAACCTCGATCGGATAACGTTTGAAGTCCTCGCGAACGGCTTAGCCATAACTTGCAAGAAATGAGGCTGTGGGTTCCCAGCGACTGGTTCGATAGTGTAAGTCCAGGTTCCATTCTCGCTGGTGGTGGGTTGTATGGAGATGATCTTGACTTCGAGATTGTCGATGCGTTGCGTGAAAACTTGCTGCGTTGGGCTGGTTAAGGTGATGCTGCGAATTAACGGATTTTGGTTGTGCGTGTACAGCATGAATTTAATGGGGCCTCCGATGTTCTCGTCCATGAAGAAGCTTCCGGTTA
Source organism: Melinopterus prodromus (assembly GCA_964023965.1). Lineage (NCBI taxonomy): Eukaryota > Metazoa > Arthropoda > Insecta > Coleoptera > Scarabaeidae > Melinopterus > Melinopterus prodromus. The sequence goes on along the minus strand of OZ030396.1, from coordinate 36,015,857 downwards.
TGGAGGATCGGTCACTCCTCACCTCACGACGGTGGATCTCTAAGGGGATATCATTGAGGTTACCAGCGTAGAAGGTCTCGATGATGTTGTATAAAGCGTTGGATAGTTGGAAGTATGTGGAGATCATGCTATGTTCGACGTTTTGTTTCTTCTCGATTACGCTGTATGCGATTCCGTTAGTGTATTCGGAAAGGAAGTCCAAATTTGATTGCCTCAAGACGATAGGGTAGCTGATACTGGCGATTCTAACCTTGTCGTCCTTAGCCTTTTTCAGGATGTTAATGGTTTGCGATCCGTTATTGATTCCTGGTGCGATTACAATGATCACGTTTGATCCTGGAGTTGTAACATTCTTAAACATGTCTAATGCTACTGAGATAGCACAATTCAAGCAAGGTGCTTGGCTGGTATCTGCAGTGAAATAAGGTAACGCAGACGCTATGATATTCTTGTCTGTATCTTTTAGAGATCGCAACCCAGAGGCAACGTAAGCATTAGTCTCATTTGTCAACACCAACCCAACTTCAGAGTTTTCCGGGAGGTCAAACTGCACCCATTTCCTTATGGCTGATCTTAAGAACGTCCAAGATTCTCGGACAGCCATGTTCTTCGTGTTTTCAATCACAAAGATGTACCGGGTTGTCGTATGGCGTTTGTAGGTTATTTTCGTCGATAAGTCTATGTTTGTTTCTGATTGATCGGAGGTTTCACGAGAGTGGAAGTCCGGATGTTGAAGGATGACGTCATAGGTGTTCCTTCTACCGCATATCAAGTTATGCTTGGTGGGGGCGTAAGAATCATGGTTCCCAGAGTCGCAGAACATTGAGACGGAAGGAGATTCGGCTGCGAACATGATGGAGGTACGCGCTTTCGGGTCAACCAGCTCCGTGACGTTGTAGTTTGTGGAAGAACCATCGCAGATTCTAAAATTTAAAGAAGTCCATTGTAGGAATTGATCTTACGAGTAAGAGATATGATGGGAAATAAAATAAAGATAATAGCAACTTACCCATTATCATTGATGGGAAAATCCGAGCACCCATTAACTCGGACCTTATCGTCCTTATCGTGGAAGCACATAGGATAGATAGGATCGTTCTTGTATCCTTGCTCTTCAAACACACCGTATCTGTACATGGCGAATTCTTTGACCAACGCGTGTCCAAGGTTGGAGTCTGCAGTTTCTAAGGCTCTGTAGCCGAGGTAGATTTGGTCGCCTGGTCTTCCGCAACCACCTGACTGCTGCGTCCACATTTTGCCTCTGGAGGAATCGCCCGGAAGAACGGTGATGTCAGACTTTTCGCCGGAAGATGATATAACCGCTTTTGGAGCGCAACTGTCCGGCCATGATGATGGTAGGACGACAATTGATGACCTTATGTAGGCGTGAGCGTGTAGTGCTGAGAATAAGTAGCTAGACGCACTTGAAATGGTATCCTGAAAGAAGAAGAAAGGATATGTATTAGTTTCTGGTTAATTTCGTAAAGAAATCTTAGGGCAACTCTCTATATATTTTTAGAAGCACCCTTATAGAAATCAGGTAGCTACACACACACACCTGTTACGCTTGATATTCTCACGTTAAAATCGGTTCACAGGACCACAGGAAATGCATTTCTCCTAAAGTATAGCCCATATGGTGTCAGGTATCTGCTATATAACCATTGTATCATTCCCATAGGATAGTTACGCCTACATCTCGCGACATTTATCCCGAAAGATTGCTCGAAATCCACGTGAACCACGTGAATAAAATTCACAGAAATAGCACGTGTGTAGACTCGAGTTTCGAACACAAATTTGTAACCACTACGCGTTACATTGTATTTCCGGTGGATGTACACCTAAGCGTAACCGAGCTCAATGTATGTATATAAAATAGCTTAGAATTTGAAATCGAAATATTTAAAGCATTTCGGTTGAAGGAATGGATTCAAAAGCAATTATGGAACGCAGTGGGACGACCCTAGTTAGAGGGGTGCCTGATTATTCAAGGTATTTAATTAATTTCCTGGTGCGCCCATCCCTTATCTATGATTTGCATAACTGGCGGAGACAAGTGAATAGCGGAGTTTGCTGAGTGGAGAGGGGCGAGAACAAAAGACGACCGTTTAACCCGCACCCTTCCTAATAAAGAACTAAAAAGCGCATACGGAATTTCCCTTTTGATATGTACCGATGTGGTGTTAAGCTTAAATTACATTATACTAGTTTCGTCCAAGTTTTAAAACTAGACGCGCTTGTAGGATCTTGGATAAAGTAATAGGGTATTTGATTGTATTCAAAATATAGCTTGTATTATAGTCATCCTAATAGATTACAGCTTAAGGAAACAATTTGCTATTACGTGATTCAAAACGCTCTGTATTTGACTCAGTCTCCAGTGACGTCATTCGTTAGTAATTTACAAACCATAGAAAACAACTTTGTTAAAGCGGTTAGTGGTAATCTACAGAGGGTTAACGCTTTCATGGTGGAATGCTTCTTCAAACATAATTCTTCTTTTTACGCTCCGGAACTAAGCAACGTGTAAAAAGTGACATGTATATAAGCATAACGTTGTAGGTGAGGTTAGTCCTAACCTTAAACTGTCAGATTATACCTGGATCGAAAATACGATAGATAACTTATTCTAGTCAGTTTTACTTATATCGAAGTAATCTTCACAACAAAAAACACTTGGATTGGCCGATATTTGTTTCATTTGAATTTCTACGAGCCAGTCTCAACCACTTTCTTCGCAGTTTCAAATCTTGCGGAGCAGCAACAAATAGTTTATCCGGAGTTTTTATATGCGCATTTCTGCATTGCGGATTTATACGCTATTTATAAACCATTTTTATGTAGAAATTGTGAAAACAACACATCATACAACACAATATTACCAAAACGATGCGATGCATGCGCAGTGATTGACGTTACCAACTGCTTCCGAACAAAATATTACAAGTACAACGAACATAACCTACAAATATACGTGTTGTTTATACTCTGTTATTTGGATTATTGTAGCAATAAATCTAAGTGTGACCATCAATCGAAATCTTGAAGAAATACACTGACGTAATTGTGTGTAGCTTTGCTATTTTATCTTCTATAAGACTGCAATTTTTCAAATAACTTGTTGTCCATTCTTAGCCAATTTTTATACGAGTCTCGGTCCTCTTGTAAAAGTTTATTGTTAAAAAAAAGAACAAGAATCTGTGTGTAAACTATCACGATGTAATTTTGGCTCCATAGCAGTCGTGTTTTATTGAGCCTATATTTTCTAAAAGTATTTACACTTAACCTTAAATGCACAAGGTGAGTAAAATTATTTCGTCGTGGCTTCGTATAAGTTGGCATTAGATATTATTGTTTAGTTGTTTCAAAGAGACATCTAGGGAAGCAATTGCAAACTATTTCAGTTTTGTCAAGTTTTATTTCTAGTTTTTAAAACTTGTCACGGTTTCTAGTAAAATTAAAGCTTAAGGTTGACTTGTGTAAAAGTTGGTTATTCTTTCAGATACCACGTTTCAAGATATCAAAATTCTACACATTAACCTCTTAACATTCTTCATGGGTCCCAGCTAATAACTCTGAAGTATGTAGACGATAACAAACTCTGCCAGCATTCTAAGAACCTTTTAGAGCGGTATTACAACAGGAGATGCTTCTTTGACATTATGCTCTTCGTCCTTTCACTTCATTTCGTGCCAATACAAACACAGCAATTCCATTTTGTAAATCAAAAAATCGTAAACAATAGCAATAGAAAGAAATTACTGGTCTAGCATTGACCTCCACACCAAAAATACACCAAAATCGAGTACTAAACATACACACAATTACCAATTCGTGGGACTTTTCTATTCGCGTATATATTCGAGATCAACAATGGCGGGATTAGTTCCCACAGTTTGCTGGTGGCGCTGGCAGCGAAATTAGTCGAGGTAATGACGCTTCCTCGACCACGTAATCGCAGAAGAACCTCGGTAGGTAAGCGCCCATGGTAATTATTACAACATAGCATAGCGCGCAACACATATATTCGAAGAAGTGCTGATGTAGTTGGTTGGTTTCAAAAATCGATTTGTTGTCTATGTGGTGGTGTTGCGTTTCGTGATGTATCCGGTTGCGAATGTTTCGGCTGAGTTCGCGTGTTTCGAGCTCTTTTTGTGAAATTGAATTATTTTAAGTGTGATTAAGTATGATACTTGTATAACTTTTATTTTTGTGGGTGTAGAGTCATCAAAATGGTCGAAAATAATGTTTGCTTTATTCATTTTTAATTCGTTAATGAAGAGCATAAAATTTTGTTTTTATATTGGTATAAAAAACAGATTTCTGGCAGATCTTTGAATTTGTCTCTTATTTTCCATTGACTCAAAAAAGAATGCTGTTTTGGATTGCACAAAGAGAATACGTAAAGTAGTTTGAAATTCAAACATTCAAACTTAGAGTAAAGTATTTATAGATTTTGTTATGTACACTATGTCAGTTACAAAGAGTTACAATGTTTGGAAACTAGGTTAACCATAAATAAGCAGAAAAAGAAACTGAATTAGGAAGGCTGTTTCTCTAATAATATTAAATTCCGTTCAAGAAATTGTAAAATTATCCAGTTATAAATTGAAGTTAGTATATCGCATATGCCCAGAATTTACAAACAAAATAAAATTACACTATTTAGACTACGATTTAGACAAACTTTGGATGAGGGCGATAATGCTAAAAGTATTGGATTTCCGTCTTGAGATTTGTATCAAAATAATAATTAATAACCGAAATTTTCCTAAATTTATCGTATTGTCGGATGAATCTTTTCAAAAAATTTAATTGTATCTTGACTGAATTGTGCTACAACATATGGAAATGTTAATCAAAAGAAATATTTGGATATGTTACAAAATTATAAAAGAATTATTATTATTAGAATTATAAATAATTTAGAACTCGTCTTCAAAATTGTGTCGAATTAGTAGGTGATTTGTTTGAATACCTAGTTGATTTGTTCACTTACAAATAAACAATTATTTATTACTTACATAGTGTTATTACGTACATAAATTTATATTTAAAATATTTAACTCAATTATTTCGTCATATTGTAATTTGATTTTTACGTATCAATGCGATACTGAATTATCAAAACAGTGGTTTTTATTTTTAGTGTTAAATATCTTACTTTAAACTTGAATAAAAATAAAAATCAACGACGTGCATGATTGCTCCTATAAAATAAACAGAAATCTAAATTTCAAAAGCGCTGTGAAACTAGATGGAATTAGTTGCAGGCTAAACCAATATTTAGTTAAAGAACTTGAAAATTAACAAAATGGCTGCTGTTTGAATTTTAAGATCGATTTTTACATCTTTTTTTTCCGGTTTCAAATCGTTATTAATACTATAATTATTTAAAAGTTTCACTTATCATGAGGTTCAGCTTTCAATAAAAAGTATTTTCTCTAAGGGAAAAAAGAATAACTCGATCCGTTAAACGATTCAAAAGTAATAGCGCAAGCCAGTTTGAAAGATCGTGTTTCTAGAAAAACGCATCGGTTGTATCGGTGTAAAAAACTCTACAAGAGAAGGTAGAAACAAGATACTTTTTAAAACTCATTTTCTATATGATATCATTGAAATATAATAATTTAATCAACATTAGCACCTAGATCTATACGGAAATTTTGACTGGAGAATACCATAGGGTATAAAACCGTAAAACTTTTTTACCTTCTGGCGAAATACTGTATATTTTTCAATTATGGGTTTCAAAATAGTTTGCTTACTCAGTTATTATTGGGTACACGTTTAAGGCATAATAATGGTGTGCGTTGTCTTCTCCAAAATTATCATTTACAATTTTTTACTGCTATTTACTTTATATTTAATTTATATTTAATTATATTTACTTCTATCGTTGTTTCTATTAAGTGTCTAGAAAAAACTGACAAGACATAACCTTGTTTCCTATTCTATTCCAGATTACCCAACCTGTTGCAACCAAAGCTATATTTTCAGCATTTAGGCTATTTTGTGTGTTCTTTTCTTCGTTACTCTTTTCACTGTTTTCGGTGTTACAATTAGCAAATTGTAACACTATTTTTAGTAACTTTTAGCTTTGTAAAATTGGTGGAATTGATGTCAAACGTCAAAGGCAAAACCGCATACATAACCACACTTTTTGTAGAGATTACAAGGAGACAGTAACTGAGGCCTTTAAATGTCATCTTCGTCCCCATTTCAACACAATTTTGCCCACAATTTTGTAGCCTTTGCTTCACGATGCGCTTAATTCATATCATCATCAAAAAGTTGTACATCAACTACCTGATGATTCGGTCACCACGGACCTTGTTTTGATAGTCATTTCTCTAACCAAATAACAACATAGTTACGGACCCTTCTTTCAATGCTAACGACCATATTGACTTTTCAGTTGACACACAAACGCAATCCTATACTATAGCTGACCACGCTAAGTGGACCTACTACAAGCCTACCTAAGCATTATTTAACAATCCCACGGTTGACCCATCTTGCATTACGCAAACAAATAAATCCAACGCTACGATTTGAAATAATAGTACATACTTATCGCTTATCTAGCGATTTTAAAAATACAACTTTCACATGATGCGACACGGTATATAATACGACGAAGAGGACGCCATTAAACTCCTCAATAGCAAGTAATTCCATCAATTTTAATGCATCGAAAGGATTACATCGGTAAATTGCAAAGATGCATCTCGCGGTATAGAGTCGATAGAGAAGCGGTATTACCTTGATGGGAAACTTGTGTGGATACTTTCTAAAAGCAATCGCGAATGCCGGTACCATCATGACCTAAATATTCGAGCGCAGAAGAGAAGATGGTATATTCAAGCTTCACCGTTAACCAGATACAATGAGAATGTTTATTGATTGCGTCCATTATGGTTATAAATAATCATCCATTACTTAACGGCTAATTATCCATTCTGGTGGGTGGCTCGTTTAAGAGCGCCTCTCGAACCGGCAAGGAGAGACACGTAGGGACAATTAAGAGTTTAATTAATTGGGATCGTTTTTCTCTGTTGGGCAAGACCTGAAGACCAATTTAAATGCCGATGGTGGGTATGCTTACAAAATCAGCTAAAAGGGTTTTCAGGTATTGCTTCTTTCATGATTACGTGACATTATATTTGGTTTGTGTGCATTGTAGGTATATACACTGATGGCCAAGGAAAAAGGTACAAATGATCAGTTACGTGTATTTCCATTATTTCCAATAATATTTAGGAAATTTAAACATTTCTTTTAAAAACAAATTGTCTACATATTATGAAGATTGAAAACATAACATATTCGCAATAATACTTCGGTTGAATCCAATGTTATGTTACTTGATTTGTGGGTATGCAACATTTTTGATAATTTCTGGTCAATTTTATGCGACATGAATTTGTTAATGACATTTGTTTTGTTTGTTGGTCAAAAAGAATAGCAGAAATTTTATAGGAGCATATACAGGATGATTTTTTTACTACACAGGGTGAGATTATGAAACGAGAAAAATCAGTTTATTTTATGTTTTTACCCAAAAAGGTGTAAGGTGTAAAGAGTGTAAGGTGGTAGATAAACCATGACTATCTTTTAGCTTTCTTATGGGAACCATTTTATTTGGACATTATTGAAGGATTTTCTTACTTCTGATTCACGTAACAAACCACACTAGTTTGGCTGTAGATTTTTGACAAATTTATCTATTTTGTTTTAAAAGTAGCTCTAAAGTATTATGACATTGGAAATGCTCTTCTTCACTTAAATTATTATTTAAGTAAGTTGCTTATGAAAAATAAAAACATTGGGTTTCAAGTGATGTGAAAAAGTGTCAATGAAAAAGTACGCAATTAGCTATCTCATGCCTTTCATTGTTTTAAGTAGAAATAAATGCAAAACTGTTTTAAAATTTAACCCTGTATATTAACCCTCTGTTTGCCCAACCCCAAACAAATGTCATTATCTACTGATTTTGATACACCTTTAATTTCACATTAAATTGACATGACATTATCTTTGGATTGAAAGTTTTTACTTTATCACGTGTGTCTGTGTGTCTGTATGTGTGTACCCGATTTTTTGTGGCTACGATTCCGGAGAAACTACTAAAAGTATCGGAACGAAAGTTCATATTTTTATGACCAAACGATTTTTTTCAAGGAATTTTCAAATGAGCGCCATTTCTGTAATTTCGTCAAACAAGTTAAATAATTAATTAAAGTAGAGGAATCAAATTTTTGCTGTATGAGCAAATTCTATTTGATCGAGATCGTGTCTGCATTAAAATTAGTTAGCCAGGATTTGACAATTATTTTCATTCTAATGACAGTAGGTAGTGTCAAATGCGGATTTTTGACAATACCTACTGTGAATATTATCAAAATATCTGTCAAATCCTGCAGACACGATCGACCTCGATCAAATAGAATCTCATGCAGCAAAACTATAAATTTTATATATTGTATGATAAAGTCATGTGCCTGCCCACATCTAAGTTCATTAATTTATAAACAGAAAACCAGTGGTATTTTTTTGATAATACAATCACCAGTAGTTTTGTTTATTAAAATTTTCTTTTAACTTTCTCTATCATAGAATAATAGAGACTAATAAAAAAACATTGAAATTTCTGTATTATATGGTTACAAATAAATAATATTTAAATCCTTAGTACTTGCGTCATACGACTTCGTTTCGCCACATTAGAATGTAATTAAGTCATGTCACACCCGTCACAGTACCTACTTTTATGGATTTATCTATGGAGTATTAAAAAAAATTAAAAAAGCTGCCTTTTAAGAAAAAGATAAATACAGATTTCGAATAAAACTCGAATGAGAGAGAAATGGTATATAATTTTACGAGCATCAATGTTGACTAAAATTGACTAAAATTGAGTGAATGTCTAATAAATAATTTTGTATCCACAATTGCATGTGCCGTAAAAGCAATCAAATTTTCATTTTAAAACAGAACAAACCACATATATCAATTCTACACCTAATTAAAGGAATCAAGGAAGAATGTACAAAGTTTCGTCTTATTATGGATCATTGATATTTATGAAAAAAAAAATAGTAAAGAAAACAAATAAAAGAATTTGCTGATTTTAAAACTTTCTTCTTACTGAAAACTCAGATTACAGCAATAATACATTATTATGTTTTGTTGTTTTGCAAATCTAACTAAAACCTTTAGATGGTCCTATTGCGAAGGCTGTTCCATAAAAACTTCAATCAAACAGTCAAATATACATAAATAGCAATGGATTTTTCAGTGGAACACCCTATATACCGAGACACATTAGACACGGTAAATGCGGTGGAACCCTTTAGCTCCATAACGAGCGTAAAGACCGGATGAATCTGATATTTAATACAAACCGGAGCGTCAGCAGGTCATCGAGAAAATCCGCTGTCCGTGGAAGAATTAGAGATTAAGTTACCACTCTCGAGTGCCTTCGCATCTTTTTTTAAGTCATCGCCGGCCACCTTATGTCTTCTTGGGGGCACCTTCTGTCGTCCGACCACTTAAACGCGGGCTGTGAGCGAACACGTTCCACACACCTTCGCACCATTAGACAGATTTCTGCTCAAAAACCGCCGAAGTTAACCACAGAAACGCACGCTGCAATTAAGCTGAGTTACCAGTGAGAAAATGCGAAGAAAGAATTAATTCTTTCAGTTGTTGATATTACGATTGAGATTTTTTTTGGTGGCCTGCCGAATAAGCGGCTTATTTTTTGTAAGCGTCCTGGAGGAGATTAGAGGCCGAATTCTAGGACTTATTGAGGCATAAAAGCCGGACTTGTTTTTAAATATCACCTCTGAAGGTGCTCTTTATAAGCCGATTATACTCAAGCAAGAATTGAATTTTTTGCTTAAGATTTGCATCCATATTTAAATGCTACATTTTTAGAGATAGTAACCTAATTGTATCGCAAACAAACCCAACAGAAACACAACTTAACTTTTCTTTACGTCGGGAAGCATAATTTTAACATTTACATACATTATCGCGGCAACGCATGCTGAAAAATCTACATATCAACAGAGTTTAGTCATTGTACGCAGTACAATACTTTCTCTCTTCTACAAGGAACCATTGTCTCTTGTTTTGGTACAGTCATCAACATTCCAAGAATTTAGGAAACGTCATCCTCTTAAAATTGACGTGATTTGAAGGATGCTCAAACGTTGGTCTATTTTGTTTGGAGGACCAACGAAAATGTGTCACTTTTCATGATGCGGATGTTGGTATAGGATTTTAAATAAAGCTGATAACTTTTATGTTCTATAAGTTTTGGAATCATTTCTCAATTTTGATGTTTATTTCTGCACATTGAAGGGAAATTCATCCAAATAGTCACATGCTATTGGAATAAAAAATAAGAAATGCTTAAAAAATAATATACCTCGAACAGATTAAGGAACAGAGTAAGCAAATTTAAGATAATAAAGTATACATAAATGTTTGTTATTGAAAATTGATGGTTTAGTAAACAAACATTTCTAGTTTTGTGCCTTTCTATTTCTAGTTGTTCTAAAAGGTCCATTTTATAACTTTTCTTACATTTATGGATCAATTTAGGCTCACTGCAGAGTAAACTTCTGACCCTTTCACAATGGGTTTGGGGGTTTTAAAATTTTAAAGAAGCTTTTTACTGTTGTTACTTTTGAATGCAGAGACTATATTGAATTTCGGTAAAATTTCATTTAGTTCTATATTGATATTATTATAGGTGTTTGTAGATTTTAATTGGTTCAATTAATAGTTTAATTGGTTTAATTTGATTCAACCTAATATCTGAATATTTTCTCTTTTGTAATCTTTGATAGATTTTGATGATTTTGCCACTAATTGTAAGAAAATGTATTACGATAACAACATGCCCTAAACAAACTTTTTATGTTTTTTTAAATGTTTTAGGTACTACTAACTTAACTGTATATCGTCTACAAGCATTCAAATATAGTATGAATCAAAAACCAACATGTTGAGAATTAATTTGGCTTTATAGCAAATTCCTTGAGAACCTGGGTTCAAATACTTTCCAAAATACTGAAATCATGTGACAATTTTCACGAATATTCAATAAATATTCGATTGAAATTCTTTAGTGTTACAGACAAATTCAAAGTTAGTACTTGTTTGTTGCCTCCAATAACTCTGAGCAATCTGAGCAATCTGAGCGACTTCGTGACTGGTTTCAGTCATCATCTTGACGGAAAATCACGAGAAGCCGAAAGCATAAATCCCAGGCACACTCACTCCGCAAATATTTTAATTTTACAAGCAGACATCCGCACAGAATTATTATATTATCCGCAATGCTACTAAGAATAAATTGCAGAGAGCGTTGAAAATAGTTGAAGGCCGATGTTGCTCTGATGCACTCTGCTTATGTAATTTTGACCTTCATGCCTTTTATGATTGTTAAAACGGCTTGTTTGTCCAGAAAAACAAAGAATGACTCATCTTTAGCAATATTAAACAACTATGCCTTCAATTTTTCTATCAGTTAGATAGAAAAAATGTTTAACACAAAAGTTGTTGACTCACCAGTTTCTATAACGTAAATTTATTTTCATTTATTCAGGGCGTTGCATTTAGGCGTGACGGAAAGTGTGTACATTTTTTAAATGGAACGCCCTGTATATTTTATTATTGTATAAATACCGATAAATTTGGCTATCCAACGGTATAGGTTGCTAACTCTCAGCGTTAATAGTACTTGAGATATTCAATTATTTCCCCAAAATATGCCCGTTGCAGGAACTTCTTTAAAACTGTGTAAAAAAGGCATTTTTGCAGATTTTGCCGTTAAACTTTGTCAGACAATAGTCAAAGCCAGTAGATAGATGATAGTATCCAAAGATATTAGATTCACTATACTTTTCTATTCATAAAACTTTAGTAAATTTTGATGTATTTCAAATGACTTTTCCTTGAGTTTTTACTTTATCATACGCAGTATGCTAAAGTATTGTAATCATGCCGAAAAAAAAAATTGAGATTTTAGTGGAAATAGGTCTTTATGGGTCCCCTGAACATTTTTGACCAAGGTACAAAAAAATGTCTGTGTGTGTGTGTGTGTGTATGTGTGTAAACGATTTTTGTGGCGACGATTCCGGAGAAACTACTAAAGGTATCGGGACGAAACTTCATATTTAGAAGTTTCATGACCTAACTTAGAGCTGAAAAGCTTTTGTTGAAAAGGGTCCAAAGGAACTGGTACTTTATTCTTAGCCTTTTTGAAGCATTTTGCAAATGAGCCGCCATTTCTGTAATTTCGACAAAATAGTTAATAAGTAAATTAAAGTAGAGGAAATTTTGAATAATTTATGCCTATCACATTTTTTGGTAAAATTAATAGTTTAGCCTTTTAGTTTATTCTAAGCCTTTTTGAAGGATTTTGGAAATGAGCCGCCATTTCTGTAATTTCGACAAATTAGTTAATTAATAAATTAAAGCACAGGAAATTTTGAATAATTTATGCCTATGAAATTTTTTGGTAAAATTAATAGTTTAGCTTCAAGAGCAAATTCTATTTGATCGAGATCGGTCGCATCTGCATTGATATGAAATTACATAGTAGCCAGGATTTTGACAAATATTTTTTTGTGTTGTCACATTCGAAAACAGCTGATCTCATCAGAGGTTGGAAAACCACTATGGAACGTTGCCGCTGTAGTGCGGCAAATTATAAAATACAAATTTCAAATAACGTAAGATCACCAATTTGATTGTTTGTTGATAAGAAATATCAACCCGTCTTTATATCTAATTCTAAAAACGATACATTGAGAAAATTATAAATAAAGTATAGCGATGAGTGTAGTTTTATTTTAGTATGTTGGTAGGGATGTGTCATGAACAAATATAAATCTGTCAAAATTTGAATTACCTTTTTAAGGTGCGTTTTCATTAGTGACAATGGCAGTGGTAGCAGACGCCGTTATAGTATTTCCAATAGAAAATTGATAGTGACTCATGTTTATGTACATGCAAACTAATATGTGTCATTATCACGACATGTAAGAAATACTATAATTTCGTATTCTACCACCGCCATTAGCTACCATTACCTACCAATCGCAACGCACCTTTAGACTTGACGTTTCGTCAAAGTGGTACCAACCTAGCATTTACTATACAGACATCATTTATTTTTTTTAAATACGTATTTCTTAAAAAACAACCCTATAAACGTTGATGTCGCTCCTGCCAAAAACTAGATAGCCGACGCGCTCATATGCAACGGCGACACTCCGCCTTCGGTGACGCGCCGCATCACCGCTCGTCGCGCTATTCCGTACTTTCGGCATTTGTGACATAAATAACTATTATTCTAATGACGTAGTGTAGGTAGTGTCAAATGCTGATGCTTTGACAATACCTACGATTTATCTCAATAGAATAGATTCTCATGCAGCTAAACTATTAATTTTATATATTGTATGATAAAGTCATGTGCCTGGTCACATCAGATTTTTTATTCATGCTTGCAGAAGAGAAAATGAGCGTCATTTTGAACAACTTCCAAATATTAATTAAAATAATAGTTACGCAATTGTTGTGCAATGTTTACTAAGTGTTTATAGTGTGTTTTTGAATTTGCTTCAAATAGCTTACTAACTAAAAAGGGATTTATTGTTTAATAAACGCTAATAGTATTTTTTTTCTGAAATTAGATGTGTATATACTATTACTGATTTACAACTAAGAGACAAACAAAAAGTAAAGAACAAGAAAAAAATGGCATATTTAGATAATATTACATTTTTCTTTAAATTGTATAAATATCACGAAAACTACTAAATTTGGACATATGACATATTTGACATAAATTAAAGGGAACTTGATGGGCAATTCAACTAGTACATAAAATACAGGCTGTTCTATTTAAAAAACTATAGTGAATCTAATATCTTTGGATACCATCATCTATCTACTAGCTTTGATTATTGTCTGACATAGTTTAAAAGCAACATCCGCAAAAATTTCATTTTTACATAGTTTTAAAGAAGATCGTGCAACTGGAATATTTTGGAGAATTAATTGAATATCTCAGGTACTATTAACGCTGAGGGTTTGCAACCTATGCCGTTGGATAGCCAAATTTACTAGTATATTTATACAATGAAAAAATATATCCATTTAAAAAAATGTACATAATTTACGTCACGCCTAAATATGACAGTCTGCATAAAAGAAAATAATTTTTCGTTACCTATAGACACAAGTGATCCAAACAAGTTTGGTCTTAAACATATTTTTCTTTTTCTAACTCACCCTGTATATATAATACCTACATAAAATTATGTATAGTGGGAATAAACTTGTATAAAATTGTATATAATTTGTTATATAATTTCCAATCAGAGAAAAATTTCGACACGTCAAAACGGCGTTACCTCTCGCTCCATGGCACCTTAAGGTTAACCGCTAATCTTCGAGTCTTAGTAAGCCGTGAGAAAGCTTTCAGAGTCCCATCTTAAGCGGGCTCGGCGAAGTTCGTGACTTTTGCCTCACGTCAACTAAATAAAAATCGAAAACATGCGAGAACTCATCACTCGAATAAATATACATAATCATAGGTGTGTGCTCATAACCTAAATTTCAGCTAACGCGCCAGAGAGGTTATGTAACGGACTAATTGATTCTATTACCCATGTACGGCGAATTATCAGAAATTATAGAAGAAACGCTTCGGTATATAATTAGAAATTGTATGTATTTATACTTTGCACAGATGATACTTTCTACTAATAGTATAAGACATAAAAGATGTAATTGTTGAGTACACAGAACTTTCTTGTACTTTTACGATTCCAACTTTCAACTGCTTGTAAGGATGGGCGATTTCATTATGTACAGAATTGGATAGTAGCCATAGAAATACCAAGGGGGCTAATGAAACCCTATAGTATGAACTGTTGTTCATTATCCTTAGGGATAGGGAACACAATGAATCATCCACAGAATAAATAAAATCGATATATTCGACAGATTTTATGTTATCGTGGAGAAAAACCTGTATAAACAGTTTTAACTTCTAAAAAGTGTGATATATCGTTTAAAATGCTGTTATTTTACCTGCCAAGGCTATAATAATCAATTAAGCGTATAAAACAAGCAGAACGCATTGAAAAAACAGACAATATCCTGTAGACGCTTGATGTAACATCATATCCCATTACAAGCGTTAGAGATTTCAATGCTACGTGAAGGCACATACCTAAACAATAATTACTGTCATTTTTTAGTTATCCTTCAAACATCTCATATATCCCCCATATTTTATAACTTCCTTTAAAATACATTCTTCGATACAACACATCGTAAGTGTTAGTCACGATTTTTCAATTACGCTGTTAATAAATTCAGTAACCTTGAAGGTGTCTGATAATTAAATACACGAATCCTGTGTATGGAAGATTGCATGCGACGATTGGCAATTGTTTATAAGAGTATTTGTTATTGATGTCACGGCTAAAAACGCGCATTCCACCGCTGTATGATACCTATACATACGATGGCAAGCTTATTGCATAACAATAGCTGTTAGGCAAAGAATATTGATCATAATCTTTTTTATATTCCTATTAAGAATTCTTTTATAAGCCCGTCATCAATACTCAAAGACCATTAAAGCCCATTAGACCTCTTATTTTTTGTTTTAGTTTTTTTTTTTTACTAAGCATTCCCGTATTGTATTGTCTTTTCTTGACATGACAACACGCGGTTTAGAGGAGAATCTCTCTTGTCACGATTGTCTCTCAGATCGATGCCATGTCAATTCGAACTGACAATAGGATGAGACGAAAACAAATGACCGGCGATTGAAGAAACGATTGCCATTGTTTTCGAAGCGGGAATTCCAAATAAAAGAATAACATGATGCGATCGGTGACGTTTTTTAAAGGAAAAACTGCGCAATTTGCATTTTATTGCGAATTTGTTATTGGTTTACGTGTGCGTAAAACAATAATTGCTTAATTGCCATACGGTTACGCGGTGTTTAATTTTAACAATTGCGCTGATTACAACTCCCTAGTAACGCAATTATGTATTCGGGAAATCAGGTTATTGTTGATTATTGAATGATTTTTTTGTGTGCGATAAATCAAGTTGGTAATTAATTGGAAATTTAATTTGGAAATGGTGATTGGTCGTAATGTAATAAAAAGTATATTTGAGGAAAATTAAGACAGCACATGTTTTAATTTTTAGTGGAAAATGTATTTGTTCTAAAGACTGCTTGCTCTAATACGTAAAATGAAAATGCAATTTCGTAAAAATAGTTAAATAATAAATTAATGTAGAGGAAATTCTGAATAATTTATGTCTTCGACATTTTTTGGTAAAATTAATAGTTTAGCTGCATGAGGAAATTTTTACAATTGACTTTTTTGGAGTTTGATTTGACTGTCAATTGTGTAATTTATTTCTCATTTCCTATAGCGCTTGAAGAAGTGCCCAGTAGGACACGAAACATGCAGCGATTGCTAAAATAAAACAGAAATAAGGAATTTATTGTATTTATATATCTGCCAAATCCTGGCTAACTAGCTTTATTTTAATGCAGATACGACCGGTTTCGATCAAATAGAATCTCATTTACTATTAATTTTATAAATAGTATGATAAAGTCATGTGCCTATCTATGCCTTGGAACATTTTCTGGAATTTTGCTACCAAAACTATTTAAGTAGCAAAACTCAATGTTTTCCTAAAAGATAAACTGTAACACGTTGTGTTTAAACTTTCGTGAGAATGTGACCTTTAATTTATAATACCAACAAAACTCGACTCAAGGATGAATTTTCCACCATTTGAACGACAAACAATACTCTCGTAAACATCTATTTCTAAACGACGCAAATGTTTCACACGAGAAACAAAACCATGAATATGTGTTTAGGTTGGTTGTAAAAAAAAAAACAATTAAAAAATTAAATCTCACCTCTAGATTTTCCAAAATTTCCTTGCAATTCTCAACAGGGACATCATCGGAGATGCTGACGACCAAATTTTCATAAGCCCTAGATTTCAGCTCCAGTTGATACGAAAACTGTCCAAGAAATAGTACAGCCAAAACAATCTTCAAAGCCATGATTTTTCCTTTTTTATTTTTCACGAAATGCACAAAAATCCTTCAGTTTAGAAATTTTTAAAACTGTTCACTCATTGTCTGCGGTGCTCTTCACCTTTTTCAACTTGGCTGCACACGGCGTGTTCCACTTGATAACTTTATATACGGTCCTGGCTTTTCAAGTTCGAGAATTAAATATACCACAATTAATTAAATTTATAGACCGAACGACAACACTGGTTGTTTAGTTGTTCTAAATATACTCGAACTTTCCAACGGTTTTCGGTTATATCGATTTTTATTAAATCGTAACTAAGGTAACGCGCCAACAACACAAACTTGGTGGAGAATTGTTTCGTAAGTCACGCTCGGCTGGTTGCCTAGTGGGGACAGGCACAACCGTTCAGCTATGGGTCGAGGTGAGTACTAAGTTCTTCAGGCAGAATGATGCACCCACTACACGTAATTCCAGTGGCACCAGTCACCCCCACCACTGCTCATCAAAGTGCATGAGATCCGGAGTCCCGGAGTCCGGTACATGCTTTGTGCGCTATGCGCGCGCGACTTCGTGCTCTATGGTATGAATGAGTATAGCTATGCCACAGTATGTTGCGTTGAAAAAGGTGAAATAAATTTAAAAAAAAATAATCTTTTGGGGTATAATATAATATAATATATACAGTGTGTCTAGGGAAGTCCGCATCGTATGGAAAGTTATCCATTTCCCGGCAAATTTTATTCTTTATAAAAGTTGGCGGCATGTATGAAACCAATACGGCAATAGTCAAATATGTAAATTTCGGTACCATATACCAAGCGATTCAGAATATATGAATTTGTGATAAGAGTAAACTACCTTTATTTTCATAATTATCGATAAACTTTATTTGGAAATGTTTTGTAGAAGTAAAAATTATATTCAAATGTGAACCCTCCTAACTTGAAATTTGACTTTCGTAGGTTTTACTAAAACGTTCATTTTAATCTATTTTCTAGAAATTTGAATACATTTTTTAAATGTTGAATTTTTTTACATAACTAATGATTATTTAGAACTAGCGCAAAATTACTCATTTTCTTGATGCAATGTTGATATTTCACTCTGTAGATAATAATAGATCATGCAATAACTAATACATGAGCATGACTTACTTTTACTTCAATTAATATTAATTACTTTGGATATGTTTAGAATAGTAGTTTTCCATCTACAGAAAAGCGATTAAGGGGGAACTGAAAGAGGATAGATTGATTTTTGTTAATATTCTATGGATAGACGAGGAAACATTTACGTCAAATAGCACTGTTTTTCACAAAATATCCGTTGGTGGACACAAGAAACCCCGAATTTTACAGTAGAATGCCGATATTAGTACCATTTTAAGACTTATGTACTGTGCGGTATTTTTAACAATCAAATACCTAGGCCTTTCTTTTGTTAAAATTTAAATGTAGATTTATATCTTCAGTTCCCGGAGTTAACAGTTCCAGTTAACACCCTTTTTAAACACCGTCAAGAACTTTTTAAACAAATTTCTGGTTGGAAATTATTAAATTTTACTTCTAAATAACAACTTCAAAGTAAAGTTTATCGATAATAATGAAGTCATACCATATACCATAGTCTCTTCTCTTTAGTTTAGTACATAGTTAGTTTTGTTTATAAAGGTGATATTTGTTCAGCTTTTGTATGTTTTGTGATGCTGATTTACTGCATCGGGTGTTAGAAGCTATTTGTCAAACATAAGTCGTTTTATGCTCGATTACTTCTTGCAACACTGGTAAACTTGCTTCCTTATTTTCGGCATCATATTTTTAGTGGTGTTTCTTTAAGCGATTTTCAACAAACCCAGTCTGTTTGAAGTTTCGGATTATTCTAGAAATGCCGGGGTGTCTTTCATTGAAAATATCAACAACATCCACTGATCGCTTGCTGTAGATGGATAACTACTATTATAAACATACCCAAGGTCATTAATATTAACTGCCTTAAAGGTAAGTCGTGCTCGTGTATTAATTATTGTATGAACTATTATTATCTATACAGGGTGAAATATCAACTTTGCATCAAGAAAACAAGTAATTTTGCGCTAGTTCTAAATAAGCCTAAGTTATTATACCAAAATAATAAGAATTGTAAAAAAATTATTCAAATTTATAAAAAGTAGATTAAAACGATCCTTTTAGTATCACTGGCATTGACTACGATTTGTAATAAAAGCAAGAACTAAAAAAAACAAAAATTTCAAATTTCAATATAGGTGGCTTTGGCTTCATATTTAAATATAATTTTTACTTCTAAACAACATTTCCAAATAATGTTTAACGATAATAATAAAAATAAAGGTACTTTACTCTTATCACAAGTTCATATATTCTGAATCGCTTGGTATATGGTAGGGAAATTTACATATTGAATAAGAGAAATAGCAAAAAAATTAGGGATTAAAAAAAAGATGTTTTTGAAATTTTACAATCAATACAAAAGTTCATTGTTTATTAATTTAGATCAGTTGTTTCCAAACATAGTTGATAGCATACCCCTATGGAAGAATATCGGACAGAATACAAATATATTTTACATACCTTTTTAGTCTTTGGTTACAAATGTTAAAGTTAAGATTCTTGAAAACTTCCATATTGTTTAGTGCGTTTTTTAGCGGTAAAAAATGATTGATTTAAGAATAAAAAATAAAGTCAGCTGTTATTATTCTACTTTTAACAACAAAAGTTGATTCCAGTTCCAAATATTTGTAAAATAAATCAAAATGTAATAAAATCATATGAATCAGAACTGCAATTGTTTAATGTTCATTGTAATAATTGCTTATTTCCAAATCTTTCGCATCGCCAGATAGCGCCTATCTCAACTGAAAATACAGAAGCAATGGGTAGTGAGTATTTGCACCACGAGATGGCACCAACTGTTACCAACCATGATTGCTCTACATTAGTTAAGTGATTCATGTACAAGATATGAAGATATATTATCGCTATTTTATCCTCATCATATCTATTTTAGGTGGTTATTTGATACTTAAAAATCATCAATAAATAGAGATAATTAAACTTATATGTTAATTAAAAATCCTGCCAATTCAGATATGAATTTGTCTTTAACGAAGGCCTTGTATATTTTGATATTACATGATTTCTGTGTGATCAGCTTAATCGAAGGTATAAACCAATGATTTCGAAAGGTATTTTAATCGAAGGTATGAACGAAAAACAATTTTTTAGTAAAACATAAAGAAAGCAAATAAAAATTCATAATTTTCGTTTTTGTTTTTATATTTACAACATTGGTAGATTATCATTTATGTTCTAATTTATCCATCTCTTAAAAAGGGCGATGTTGAACCCCACTTAGAAAATAATGTATTTTTTAAAACAAACGTTTGCTCAATATATTTGCCATCCTTAAATTTGTTCCGTATCATAACTACATATAAAAATACCACACATAACAACTAATCAGAATTAACCAGTCATGTCTGATTACACCGCAGAAGGCTAGGTTGCACTCGTTTCTTATCTTAATTTCCAATGGCTTAGGTAACCTGTAATATAAATAGTAATTAATATTTATCTATTGTATACACAGTAAATAAAACTTACATGATGACCCATTCCCGAGCTCATTGGGGCATGGTGGTAAATATGTCCCAATCTGTAATATCAGTGACTATTATTTGCAAATTATATCTTATATTGTTTATAATATAGTACTGCTGCAAGTTGTTGGTGACTTCCATCGCGTATGTTACCTTCGCGTATTCGACATGTTTATGCAACAGGTATAAGTCCTGAGTTATCTAAAATATACAAAAGATAATAACAAAATTAATATTCTAAATAACTTATAACTCCGGATATCTATATACATTATACAATACTTATCAAGGAAGCTCGGATAGCATACCACAGAATGGCACAAGATTCCAGCACATATTTCCAAATCTGCAATAATTAATTACTAATTAATTATAATTAATTATTAACTACAACAACCAATTTTTAATTACTCTAAATATGGGTAGTTTATAATGTGTATAAATGTGAGTAGCTCACATGTTGGTTTCGTATGAATAGATTTTATAAATCTTTAGTACTCAAATTAAAGGGCTAATAAAATCTTAATTCTTTGCCATTTCTACTTACTGGCCTTAGCTTGATAAGACATACTTATGTAGATAAGAGTACAGTAAACCCGATAACTCGTTTGTGGTATATACAGTGTGCTCATTTCAAAAGTATCCACCCTTAATAACTCTTGACCTGGTGGGATTATTGCTTCAAACACGTCGATTTATATATCGAGGGGGAAGTTCAAAAATGGTAGAGAAATTTAGAGAATTTAGAGCTAGAGAATTTTAGGTTTCATCCCTTCACCCCCAGCCACCCACTTCGGAATTTCAAATGGCACCCCTACCTTGTGATACATCATTTGAAAGGGCACAAAAATCTCTATTCTACCATTATAAAAATCGATTGGTTCTTGAGGTAGACTACACAGAAGATGGAAGGTATGAAATAAATTATTATTAGCGAAACATTGCGGATTGAATACACTGTTGAATTAAATTACAGTCATAAGAAATAAAAGAATAAAATAAATAATAAAGTAAGAAATAAGAAATTATTGTGACATGTTCTAAATGGCTATCATTATTTGGTAGACAAAAATACATTCTGTGTATCACAAGTGCAACAAGTAAT
The DNA here is from genome assembly GCA_964023965.1 of Melinopterus prodromus. Lineage (NCBI taxonomy): Eukaryota > Metazoa > Arthropoda > Insecta > Coleoptera > Scarabaeidae > Melinopterus > Melinopterus prodromus. The sequence goes on along the minus strand of OZ030396.1, from coordinate 35,994,013 downwards.
GCATCAGTACGCGGTTTGTCGTTTTAGTATTTCTTGCGGAAAAGGCTTTGACTAAACAAGAAGAACGCTTCTGAAAATGCCGTACTCTTTAGAAAAATAATTTGAAATAATTTTCGCTTACGGAGCGCAAAACGGTTGTGCTCGAGGAACTGCTTGAGTTTTCAACGCAAGATATCCAGACAAAAATGTGACGCATTGCTATGTGATTAAACTTGTCCGAAAATTTGAAGAAACAGGTTCGGTTTGCGACAAAAGGAATATTTTATTTATTACATGTAACAAAATAACTTTTTATTCTTATTTACTTATCTTATATCTTATTATTTATTTTAATTTTTTATTTCTTATGACTGTAATTTAATTCAACAGTGTATCCAATCCGCAATGTTTCGCTACTAATAATTTATTTTATGCCTTCCATTTTCTGTTTAGTCTATCTTAAGAACCAATCGATTGATTTCATTTTTTTGTATCATGGCTGAGTAGAGAATTTTGTGCCCTTTCAAATGATGTATCACAAGCTAGGGGGTGCCATTTGAAATGGGGTGGCTGGGTTGTGAAGGGATTAAACCTAAAATTCTCTAGGTATCATTTTTGAACTTCCCCGTCGATGTCTAAATCGACGTGTTTCCACTCAAAGCAATAATCGCATCAGGTCAAGAGTTATTAAGGGTGGATACTTTTGAAATGTATAAAAAAAACACACAGTACTTTCTCCTATGTACGATAAAACCGTCTGGTCGTTTCAAGTGGTTATGCATCCTGTACAGTTTTGTATAGTACATGCAAAGGGTTTACACTCAAAAAGAAAGCACTGTCCTTACAATTACCCTTGGTTTACACTTTATAGTCGTAAGAACTAAGTGGCCGAATTTGTGCCTATGTGGAAATGTGTTGCCTTGAGTAAGTTAGGCCCATATTTAAGAATTTACTTATTTTGAATGAGAGAAAGTGCACTTTATTGCACCCTGGACTATATAAGGCAAAATTAACTCAAATATTGCGTAGCAAGTTATTGACGGTCAAAGCCGAATTGGGTTTTGCTATCTAGTGTGCCTATTGATCGGATAACAAATTCAAGTTATTAGGAAATTTTCAGATCTTTCAATAGTAAAAAAAGTTAAGTAAGAGTAACCACATATCTAAATGCGTTGCTACATACATCTGCTGGCTGATCCCGTCCGCGCCCCAAGTATTTAAAACCATATACGAGCATCACATTTTATAATCATATACAATACATAGCATACAGTCACAACTTGGCCATTGCGGAGATATGTCCTTCAGAATGTTAGTTGAATTCAAAATATTTAAATTATAAATTACTGTATATTTCAGGAATGTTGATGGTGTTTCCCTTTCTTTTTCTTTACTTTTCATCTTCACTTCACTTTGACTGCTTTTCATGTCAAATATGTAAGTAAAATAAAATCGTTCATGTAACTTTTAAAGCACATGATAGCTATATTTTGACGTAGGTATATTCATCCAAAATAGTATTATGTTATTTTGTAACTTAAATACTTTGCTACATTATTTTGCCAATGGGAGTGCTAATGTAGTTCAGTTGGACCGACTCTTTGAATCAGAATTATTTAAACGTCAAGTGTTACTCAAAGCAAAAGAGAAATCGCACTTAAAATTGATGAACCTATCTTTGAACAGTTAGAAATCTAGCAAATACCTGACAAGTGTAAAACCATCAACAAGCTTATATTTAGTATATGGCGCCGATAGACCTATCAACCTTTTCGTGTATTTTCGGAAGAAACAGTGGGGTTTTATTCATTCGAACATATTGATGGTTAGTCTCTGTAAACCAAGGTGTCATTGTAATGTACAATCCTTTCTTCTTGAAGCCAGACTGCGTGCCTAAACAAAAGGGTACATGAAGGATCACCATGCTTCTCCAGACGGTTTAATTGTACCTGGGACAAAGTTGTAGATAGGACACAACGGGTTACCGAGATTATTGTAGTGTCCTAGCTACCTTAGGCCAGACGGTACAGACAACGAAGAATTGTGAATTTATAGGTACTTCCGAAACTTGAGGATCATAATTCATAAGGAAGAAGGCTTTCTAAAATACGTTACCTGGAACATGCTTGAACTAACGAAATTCCGCAGACAAGTACAGTCATCTCCTCTTAGTTAATATCACAAAATAATTTCATATTATTAAAAAGCAGGTATACAATATAAATATGTAAAATAATGTCTTATTCTAATCTAATACTATCACTATCTAAGACTTATAGCCAGCTAAACAAAGGCTAATAAAAAAACACCTGACACCCCCAAAATCTAGATAAAGAAAACTGTTTTTGGGTGCTTGCATGTGTATAAAATTTAACAACTCCGCCATTTTGTGTTTGATTTCCAAAATAAAAATCAATTGAAAGAGGAAGCATAGATCATGTGTCGGTTCGAAACGATAAAAAGTTACAGTCAAAAACATTCAGAAATTTTCCATTATTTTACAATTTTTTCAACTCTATCTACAACTGGATCCTAATCTTGTCGAAAAAAATGGAGATTTTAGCTGAAAAATGTCCTTTTGGGTCCCCTGAAAATGTTTGACCAAGGTTTGTTGTAGGTGTATCGAGAAACCTATTCCGTTTCGGAAATTCAAAATTCTGAGTTGATAAATTGCTGTCCCTATGGGTTAGGTCTAACGCAGGAATCTAAAGTTCTTTTAAATTTCCTTTAAAATTTTTATTTTTTTATGCCGTCCAGTTGAATGCGATCTAGATCGAAGAAACAATCCTTTTTGATCCTCAGAACTTATCATTCATCATCTTGATCTTCAAATTTACTACATTCGTTCACTTCAACAGCAGGTTGCTCCACACAATCATCGAGAGCTAATGGTTTCGTTACAGCAAAAAACAGAAGCATACAATGTTTTGTGCGCATTTTAAAATGACTGCCTTTAACGTACGCTTCACAAAAAGCAATCATTCACCATAACCAACATTTTTTTAAAATTTCTTTATCTTCAATATTATCGAACAAACTACACATAACTATTCTGGTTCCTACCAGCGACTTGTTGTGTAAACACGGTAAAAAGGTTGTTATATGCCTCAACCACTGATTTGTATATGTCGTAGGCAAATGGTTATTTTAGGCAAAAGGCTTTTACCTAGGCAAAAACTATGTGCAGGGGAAAACAGATATGAAACTTTTATTTATATTTTTAAAGCTATTTGCGCAGGCAAATGTATTTGCCAAGACCAATAGGCAAATAGGATTTTGTTTTTAATCGCGTTTGTTTTAAAATTATGTGAGGGTATGTACAATCGGTGAATGTTTGTTCTCCAATACATCATAATTAATATTTAGTCATTGGTTACGTCTGAGTAATATCGTATTCTAATCATCATGGTTCTAATGACGTTACGCCTGATTTGTTGTGACAAGTGTCAACACTCATGAGTGAAGAGATACGATCTAATATGGATCAATATGGATTTTAAGCCACTAAAACAATACTTTTACCAATCGATTTCTAAACAAAATGCTACTTGCCTAAGAACGGCTTTGGCAAATGCATTTTTGCCTAGACAAATAGTTTTAAACATATAAATGAATACTCAATATCCATTTGCCATGGCAAATCCATTGCCTAGGCGAAAGCCTTTTGCCAGAAATAACCATTTTCCTACGATATATAGGTATACTAATATTGTAACCGGTGTTGCTTCTCTACAAACAATCCATAGACGTAGGAAACCCTATTGCGATCGGCACACATTTTTTGTTTTTTCACAATTGCACCGAAGGATGCACTAAAGATGAATGCTTACCACTTATGGATTGCATGTTATTTTTTTATACGGATTCTTATTTTATATGAAATTTGCTGATACTTAAAACCGAATTCGTCCTAATGGTAAACACAATTGTATTAGGACTAGGTTGTCGATTAATGATTTTACGACATTTGAGTACAAATAAAATGATACTTAATAACATAATATAATACTAAACAATAAGACTAAAATAAAGCAAGTTAAAATACAACAAAATAAGGTAAACAGTTTAATAGTGTTAAAATAACAATACTAATTGTAAATATAGTGTTTCGCTAATGTCCTTGTTTATCAAGAGTACAGATTCAGTACAGTCAGGTAGTATAGCTCTCTTTGTCTCCTATTCTAATGAGCAAACGCGTATTAAACGCAACCTTAAAAGGGATATCAATAAAAAATAGAAATAAAATATTAATGATTGAAACAGGTCATCAAATTGTTGTTGAAGTTGAAATGATTTTTGATCGTATCGAACCAATCCATTCATCCTTTCAATGGTGTCTTGAAATAAAATTTTTTATTTTGCGAGTCTAATACAAAAATGGTGGAGTTATGAATTTCTACACACATACAAGCATTCGAAAACAGGTTTTTTAATCGTCGTCAACTTACACTATGTCTCATAGAAACTCCTATAGTGTTTATAACTTCTGCAAAAATGTTTGCAATAATTTCTATCATACCTGAAATTGCTGATAATTAAGAGACCTAGTAGCACTATGACACTTGGAGTTTTGGCCCATGAACAACAACCCCTAAATTACGATAATGTTTGTTATTATAGCTTACGTATTTCAATCAGTTTCCACAGAAAAATGTTTATCACTTCCGCAAAAATGGTTGCATAAATGTCTATCATACCCCAAATAGTAGGTTATTAAGAGTCCTAGTAGTCCTATGACGCTCAGCGTTTTGCTCCATCGACAACAACCCGTAAATCGCTATAATGTCCGTTCGTATAGCTAAGGTATTTCAATCAGTTTTCACATAAAAATGTTTATAACTTCTGCAAAAATGGTTGCATAAATTTCTATCATACATCAAATTGTAGGTAATTAAGAGTTCTAGTAGCCCTATGATGCTCAGTGTTTTGCTCCATCGACAATAACCCCTAAATCGCTATAATGTCCGTTCGTATAGCTAACGTATTTCAATCATTTTTGACATAAAAATGTTTATAACTTCTGCAAAAATGTTTGCATAATTTTCTATCATACCTCAAATAGTAGGTAATTAAGAGTCCTAGTAGCCCTATGGCGCTCAGAGTTTTGCTCTATAGACATCGACCCCTAAATTGTTATAATGTACGATCGTATAGCTAAAGTATTTCAGTCAGTTTTCACAGAACAATGTTTATAGCTTCTGCAAAAATGTTTGCATAAATATCTATCATACCTCAACTAGTAGGTAATTAAGAGTCCTAGTAGCCCTATAACGCTCAGTGTTTTGCTCCATCGACAACGATCCCTAAATCGCTATAATGTCCGTTCGCATAGCTGACGTATTTCAATCAGTTTCCACAGAAAATTGTTTATAACTTCTGCAAATATTTTTGCATAAATTTCTATCATACCTCAAATAGTAGGTAATTAAAGAGTCCTAGTAGCTATATGACGCTCAGAGTTTTGCCCCATAGATAACGACCCCTAAATCGCTATAATGTCCGTACGTATAGCCAACGTATTTCAACCAGTTTTCACAGAAAAATGTTTATAACTTCTGCAAAAATGTTTGCATAAATTTCTATCATACCTCAAATAGTAGGTAATTAAGAGTCCTAGTAGCCCTATAACGCTCAGAGTTTTGTCCCATAGATAACGACCCCTAAATCGCTATAATGTCCGTACGTATAGCCAACGTATTTCAACCAGTTTTTACAGAAAAATGTTTATAACTTCTGCAAAAATGTTTGCACAAATTTTTAGCATACCGCAAATAGTAGGTAATTAAGAGTCCTAGTAGCCCAGTGATGCTCAGAGTTTTGCTCCATCGACAACAACCCCTAAATCGCTATAATGTCCGTTCGTATAGCTAACGTATTTCAATCAGTTTTCACATAAAAATGTTTATAACTTCTGCCATTAAATAAAACAACAATTATCTAATTTCATCAACAAGAACTATAACCGTTACATAGTTAACGGGTAGTTAATAGTAGGTTAACTACTATTTGTTTACGGCCACGAGTTATACAGCCGTTAAGACTTAAGTATTTGTTTTTGTACTGTGCATTATCTATTTAAATTGTATGTGCATTGACGGCTCTAAATACCTAGATATAAATTATACACTATGTGTATGTGAAGAAAGGCAATACTTTCATGGAAGAAAAATTAGCTTCAGGATATTTTTTAAGAATTATGTTCTGCCAGCATTTAGAAAGATTTGCTGGTAGTCGATTTCCCTGTGTATCACCTACGAGTAAGGGATCTTTGACAGGGAGTTCCTTGACAAAATACACCTCGATTTTATAATAGAAGTAATAGAACCTTTTGTTGAAGTAAACCATGTTAAGTACCTATCTACTTTTTACATGAGGTCGCCTCTATTCTTTTCCCCCGGTAAGAAACAAAACGATTTAAATTTAAATTCATGAATTGTAGTTCGTAACACGTATGGAATTTGCATGGGTTTAAATGAGCAATGCATTCTCATGCCTCGGTTGTACATGCGCAGAATTTGCGACATTGAATTTGTTAATGGATACAATGACATGCGACATTAAAACCCAGAAACCAAACCATCTAATAATGAACTTTCGAGTGTTTGCCATGTACATTTACGAACCTAAAGAAAATATCTTTCATAATTCGCTATTTCTTTTCACGCAGGTAGGTAATCATATTTCAACTCTCTTAATACCTCTTGAACATGATCTGTGTGGGCTAATTCATCAAAAAAGGAAGAATCCGCAACCTCCCTCATGATGTTGTTGATATAGGACCGCAACTTCCACACATATTTACACAGTATATATTACACTTGAACACTTCTATAGCTTATAATCGAGAGTATCTTTTCACATAGGGGAACGCTGAATTTCTTTATTGTACTCGCTAATAATACCACTCCATCCTGTGATGAGGGTCGCTAAAAATATAGCTACTAACAACAATATTATTTTACTTTATCAATATTAGTTTTTGCGTTCACATTTTTCAATTAAATTCGTTACGTTTCTAAGAAAAATATTCTTCCGATGAAACTATGAAGAGAAAGAAAGACGCACGCGGGTCTTTTAGACAATTCCTCCCCTTTTCTATAAACGTATATTTGCTTAGGGTGCGAAAGAAAATTGCCGAACGTTGATTACGTGGGTCTTTGGCCTTTTGCCACCACGGAAGTGTTTACAGAAAAAGTTCGAGCATTAAATATGCATTTCCATTCTGGCTCTAAACGCGAAATACGGTCGTGAATGCTCCGGTTATCTCCCCTACCAGTTACGGTACAGTTCCTAGCATAAAACAGTGCCCGGCTTACTGATTTGTGAACAAAGCGAAATGGACTTCCGCTAGGACAGGAAGTAGTGCTCGATGTGCTATCTGGCCCAATCGTAACCTTCTGATAAGGTGCTATTTTACATAGAATACAGCCAATTTGCAGGAATATGTTTTCGATTTCATTATTTTGCGAGTATGTTTGTATGAAGCGAGACTCAAATTAAATCAGGGATCACTATGGTAAAACTTTGAGATAATTACCCAATTTATTAGTGGTATAATAGGCATTTATTATAACACCATTTAAAGCCTAATTATAACATAAAACTTGACAGAATTAAATTTGCAAAAATGTGCGTTTTGAACAGATTTTTAAGAGAGGGATCTTACGACTAATTTATCGGTTTTGATTGTTTTTATTAATTGAGAAAAATGTTAATTCTAGAGACAAAAAAGTATTTTTTATAAAGGGTTTTGGAAGCATAAGAAAGTCAATAGCCATGGTCAGAATTTTTATTTAACATACAGCCTAATCAAAAATTGGTATTGGTATTAGCCCAGTTCAGGGCAAATCTGTGAAGCTGTCGCAATTAAATATAATTGAGGACTGATATTATGGGGCAAAAAATTAGAACTACTACAATATAATTTCTTTAAAATACTTTTTTATTCACATTTGTCACTTGAACTTAAACTTTTCTTTTTTCTCAAGAAACTTTAAATACTTTGTTACATTGCTAAAGTTCTCTAATTTCACCGAAAGGGTAATTTTAAAGGTGATCTATGGAAATTTTGAAATAATTTTAACGTGATTTTTGCATTTCATTTTCGTTTCTTTCCAACAATGTCGCAGGTTGTTAGATACACAGAACTGGTTGCATTTTTTATCCTGTTAAATTTGATCATTATTACAGTAAATTTCCAGGGTATTTTTGTAATGTAACAGGAAAGGTACGACAATTTTAAGGCGGAAGTGATTTTCTACAACATAGCTGCGTTTCTTTCCAGTAATGTTGCTAGTTATTATTGATACACCGACTTAGATTCTTATAACCCTTTACAACTTTAGAAATTTTACCATCATTTTACAGCCAGGGCCGATCCTAGTAGTTTGATCAAGTAACTTACGATTATTTTAATACGTGCCTCTTGCTGATACATTAAATCTCTTTAAAAAAATCTAGTTTTTTGATCTTATACAACAGGTATATAATTAATTTTCTGTGTCCCCATATCGATGGGATTTAGATACTAAAAAAACACGTAAAAACTGAAAAGTCTAACTTTAAAACCGTTAAGTGAAACAAGGTAGAAAAGTCGTATCAACGCTACTATACCACTACACCAAGACATAAACAACATTATTCCCGCAATTAAATGCCTTAATTGAAGATACCACCAGAAACACGAAAACACAAAGGGGTACTGAATCAATAACAAAAAGACTTGAAACCTTTAAATTTTTGTGTTCAAATTTATTTTGGAATGGTTTATTATCATCAAGAAATTATGTATTGAGTAAAAAGTTTCAAAATCTGAAATTAAAAGATCGCGTGGATTGAAAGCTTAGATAACCTTAACAAATAATTAGTTTCCCAAACATCTGACGATAATATTAAAATATTTGTAGATTTATCAACAACACTTCAGCAAGTAAAATCAGGAAGAAATAACGCCGATTAAAATGCTTAGAAATAAAATAATTGCATAATTTAAAACATGTTTAAAACAAGTTTTATTCCTCATTAAAACCGTTATTTGTGTGTGTGATTTAAAACATGTTTTTTCTACTTTGCGTTCGTTATAAACTCATAACGAAAGCGCTTTCAGTGTCGTTATGAAATCACTAGATCACAAACTTTTAGTAACTTTTAGTTTTCCAAGATTGATGAAATTGACGTCAAGTGTCAAATAAGGCTGACATCTCAATCGCTATTGGCTCGGCTCAATCGTATTTGTGATTTTTTACCAGCTGTTGAAGAAAAAAATTAGTCTAGTTTGTAAGATGACAACCGCAATTTTTGACATTTATGTAAAATTAATGTCGCAAAGTAGAAAAAATAGTATATAACACTCGTTTTATAAGACGCATTGGCGCACTCGTTCCATTTGGGCACTGTTCGCTCCGCTCGTCGTGCCAAAAACAACTCGTGCGTAATTTTTGTCTTATAAAACTTGTATTATAATATACTATTTTCTACTTTGCGTTCGTTATAAACTCATAACGAAACCGGTTCCGGTGTCGTTATGAAAACACTAGGTCACAAACATTTGGTAACTTTTAGTTTTCCAAGATTTGTGATATTGACGTCAGGTGTCAAATAAGGCTGATATCTCAATCGCTATTGGCTCGCGTCAGTCGCATTTGTAAATTTTACCAGAACTACCAACTGTTGAGTATGAAACTACTCTAGATTGTAAGATGACAACCGCAATTTTCGAAACTTATGTAAATTTAATGTCGCAAAGTAGAAAAAATAGTATATAACACTCGTTTTATAAGACTTATTGGCGCACTCGTTCCATTTGGGCAAAACTACTCGTGCGTCAATTTTTGTCTTATAAAACTTGTATTATAATATGGTATTATTTCATGTTTATTTTTTTCTTGCAAAGTATTTAAAAACATTGTTTCGTTAAAAAAACATAATTTTATTTAGAAAAAACGTATTTGTTTTGTTGAAAATAAAAAAAACACGTTTACAACAACCGTGACACTTGCTAGTTATTTATGTATTGATCCTGACTTTCCAATCTCGAAGCTGAGGAAAAGGTCCGGTTATTTGATTACGAGGACACTGATAAACTAGTTTCAGGTCACTTTCAGCAATTCAAGACTGTTTTTTATTTTGCAATTCTTGATCACGCGATTTCTTCGGTAAATGAAAGATTTAACTTATTATCTGAATGCTATTCAATATTCTGCTTTCTGTATGAATTTCAGAACATGTCTAACGAAGATCTCTTGAAAGCCTGCATGCATGGACTTAGATATTAAGTTACAGGTACAGGAGCAAGGACCAATTGTGAAAGATGCCACACGGTATACAACTCTTTAATCTTTAAATTACAGGTACAAACAGCCAATTGAGATATTAGAAATTATAGTCAAAAATGATCTCATCCCCTGCTTTCCAAATTTTGCAATAAGACATACATGTGGCAGCTCACTAACGCCAACCACTGACAGCCCATAGATAACCTTATACATGTGGCACCTGGTGGCAGCACTTTGGCAGCCTATGGATCCAATCCAGCTAATCGAATCTACGAACTTGACGAATGCGTAGTGTGTCCAGTGGCACTACGTCGGATAATATAGAGATATATGTCGCAACGCTAGTTGTTACAATATAGTGTATGTTTAGTTGTATAAACTATAGGCGTTAAGTTAAGGCATCGGATACCAAGGAAGAACGAGTTTACGAGTTTGGTTTTTGTACGGAACGGCCCGATATATTTTACACACACATTTTATGTATCTATGTCAAGAGTTTGCATTGAGTTTAGAATATACACAATATTACTACAGTATCCATCGCAGTATTTTATTCCACGAACCTACCCGGGAATTCATCCCGACAGCTACAATTACAACAGTGGCGACGAGGAAAGGCAATACAATGGATAATTTGGCAATTACGGCATTCAATTGCAACGAAGATAGTGCGTCATTAGGCCTAAAATGGAAAAAATGGAAGAGAAGCTTTGAAATATTCGTAAGTGCAAAGGGCATTACTGATAATACAAGACTGAAGAATTTACTTCTACATTGTGCTGGCCATGAAGTCCAAGATATTTTCTTTACGCTTCCTGCTTCCGAAGATACTACATCTACCGATCAATACAAGGTTACAATGAAGGCTCTCGATGACTATTTCGCACCAAAATCGAACACCGTCTATGAACGATATATATTTAGAAGTTTTAAACAGATGCAAGGGGAAACAATAGAGCAATTTATTACAAAATTGAAGGAACAAGGCAAAAACTGTAATTACACCGACTTGGATGATCAAATACGCGACCAGGTGATCGAGAAATGTTTGTCATCTTCGCTACGAAGGAAATTTCTGGAAAAAGGAGACATAAAGTTGGACGAAGTACGTGAAGTCGCCAAAGCGTTCGAAGCCACGGAATTACAAATGAACGTGATGTCAAGTGCCACATCTACAGAGGTGAATGCGATAGGCTGGAAAGGAAAAACTAGACCAAGAAACGAAAATATGGCCGCGACAAGTGCGAAGAATACCAGTCAGTATCGACAATGTTTTCGTTGCGGGGACCCAAAACACCTTGCCTACGAATGTAACTACAAGACTTCTTTCTGTAACTATTGTAAACAAAAAGGTCATGTAGAAAGAGTTTGCTTCAAAAGAAAAAATAGAACTAATAATAATTATTGTAATGTGGTTTCAGATATCGAAGTAACAGACAACCTTACTGAAAAGTATGATGATGTTGCTGAAATGTACCAGGTTTCTACAGACAAGGGATCAGTATTACGTAAGAAATTTTTCTGTACCATCGCGGTCGAAGGAGTGAGAATCAAATTTGAATTTGATAGTGGAGCAGCAGTTACAGTAATGAGTAAGAATGACTTTCACCTACATTTTCCAAATCTAAAAATAATTCCTAGCAGTATTAAATTGATTGGATACGGGGATAATCCTTTAAAAGTTCTAGGTTATGCAATAGTTAATGTAACTTATCAACATACCAACTACCAATTAAATTTGTATGTTATACATTCTAGTAACGCTCCATTATTTGGAAGAGAGTGGATTCGTAAATTAAATTTAGATCTGGGTAAAATATTTCAGATAAATACAGTAGACATTGCAAATTATACACATACAAATTCAACTTTGCACGAAATTCTAGTACAATATAAACCATTATTCCAAAATATTGCAGGCAAAATCAAAGACATTCAGGGGCATTTACAATTGAAAGATAGTTTTATACCAGTATTTGCTAAAAGTAGGCCTATACCTTTTGCTATACATGATCGAGTTAAGGACGAGTTAGACTCGTTGATTAAACAAGGCATTTTAGAGCCAGTTAATGCAAGTCAATGGGCTAGTGCTATTGTGCCAGTAGTCAAGTCCAATGGTCAAATTCGTATTTGTGGAGATTATAAACCAACGGTTAATCCAAACTTAGTTGTAGATGACTACCCACTTCCAAGCATTGACGAGTTATTTGCGAATATGGCAGGGGGAGAAAAGTTTTCAAAATTAGACATTACACAAGCCTATTTACATCTCGAATTGCATCCTAAAGATAGAGAATTACTGACTTTAAATACTATAAAAGGTTTATTAAGACCTACACGTTTGATGTATGGAGTGGCATCTGCCCCAGCTATTTGGCAAAAGACCATTGAAATAATTTTACAAGGTATAGAAGGAATTGCAGTATTTTTTGACGATGTTAGAATTACAGCACCTAACGATAAATTACATCTTGAAAGGTTGCGTCAAGTTTTGGAAAGATTTCATAAATACAATGTTCGAGTTAATTTTGAAAAATGTACATTTCTTGCTGAACAAATAGAATATTGTGGATACATTATTTCAAAACAGGGCATACATAAGTCCCCTAAAAAGATTGAAGCAATTCAAAATATTCCACGCCCATCTAATCCAGATGAATTACGTATTTTCTTAGGTCTAATCAACTATTACGGAAGATTCTTTAAAAATCTTAGTTCGGTTACGTATCCCCTGAATAAATTGTTACATAAAGATGTGTCGTGGAATTGGGACAAAAATTGTGAGGAGGCTTTCCTAAATGTAAAAAGAGAGATGGGCTCTGAGAAAGTTCTGACACACTACAACCCTAAACTTCCCTTAATACTTGCTACTGATAGCAGCTCAGTAGGAGTGGGAGTGGTACTTTCACATTCATTTCCAGATGGGAGTGAACGCCCTATCCAATTTGCTTCACAGACTTTATCGGATACTCAAAAAAGATATTCTCAAGTTGATAGGGAAGCTTACGCTATTATCTTTGGCGTTAAAAAATTTTACCATTATTTATATGGTAGTAAGTTTACCTTAGTTACAGATTGTAATGCTTTGATTCAAATTTTTAATCCTCATAAAAATTTACCAATATTTTCAGCTGCTAGAATGCAACATTATGCGATCTATCTACAAGCGTTTAACTACAATATTAGATACAAAAATACAAAAACTCATTCTAATGCTGATGCCATGTCAAGATTACTACCCACATCTCTGAGCACTAATGGCAGTTTCGAACAAGCTGATGTATTTAATATCAATCAAATAAATGTTCTACCAGTTTCTGTCAAAGACTTGAGAGAGCATACAAAAGATGACATTGAAGTAAGAACATTGTTAGAAGGGTTGAAATCGGGAAAAGTGGTCTTGCCACAGTACAGATTTAATATTGATCAAAATGAGTTTTCACTTCAAGACGAATGCATAATGCGTGGTTTGAGAGTGTACATTCCTCAATCACTTAGGAAATACATTTTAAAGGAATTACATGTAGGTCATTTTGGGGCAACTAAAATGAAAATGCTAGCACGAAGCTATTGTTGGTGGTCAGGGATTGACAAAGATATTACAGATGTAACTTTAAATTGTTCATGTTGTTGTAAAATAAGAAATAATCCATCAAAAATACATCACCCATGGATTCCTTCAACTGAACCATTTCAGAGAGTTCATTGCGATTTCGCCGGTCCTTTTCAGGGAAACTATTTTATGATTTTGGTTGATTCATATACTAAGTGGCCCGAAATCTATGTAATGAACAATATAACTGCAAAAGCAACTATTGAAAATTGTTTATCAATATTTGCAAGATTTGGTGTACCCGATTATTTTGTTACTGATTGCGGGACACAGTTTAAGTCAGAGGAATTTCAGAACTTTTTGAAGTCATATGGTATTACTTCAAAGTTTACTGCCCCTTATCACCCGGCTACAAACGGACAAGCGGAACGCTATGTTCAAACTTTAAAAAGAGCATTACGTGCAATGTACTATGAAAATAATAATTTGACTATTACTCAGAAGGTAAATTTACTCTTAATGCAATATAGAAAAATGCCACACATTACCACTGGAATATCACCTTCCATGTCAATATTTGGACGAGAAATTAGATCAAAACTGGACAGAATTAAACCAGAGCTAAAAGCAGTTCAAAAAGAGAATAAAATTATTACAAAAAACAAAAACAATAGAACACTTGAAGTAGGAGTGAGAGTTTCTGCTCGAAATTATAATGGAGATAAGTGGTTGTTTGGTAGAGTTGATAAGGTATTGGGTATTTTGCACTATTTGGTAGAGCTAGATAATGGAAAAATAATTAAAAGACATATCGATCAGATAAGGACTGTAGGTGAAAGCATTCAAAGAGATAAATGTACTTCAGACATTCTTATTCCTCCACCTCCAATTCAAAATACTCCCACTGATCCGTTGCCTGTAAAAACTGATTCTGTTAGTAGTAGTGCGAATGTTGAACATATTATAAATAACAGCAATCATTCACCGTTACCCGTTAGGAAATCTGAAAGAATTAGGAAGCCGATTGAAAGGCTCCATTATGTTTAAATAATATATAAAATAAGATTTTTTTTTCAATGTGTATTTGGTTAAACAATTTTTTTTTTAAGTAAAGGGGGTGTTACAATATAGTGTATGTTTAGTTGTATAAACTATAGGCGTTAAGTTAAGGCATCGGATACCAAGGAAGAACGAGTTTACGAGTTTGGTTTTTGTACGGAACGGCCCGATATATTTTACACACACATTTTATGTATCTATGTCAAGAGTTTGCATTGAGTTTAGAATATACACAATATTACTACAGTATCCATCGCAGTATTTTATTCCACGAACCTACCCGGGAATTCATCCCGACAGCTACAATTACAACACTAGTGTTGGAACAGCCTGCTGTTACCAAGATTATTTATATCATTTTGTATTTATGTGATATTATCAAAATATCTGTCAAATCCTGGCTAACTTTTTTTATTTTAATGTTGAGACAATCGATCTCGATCAAATAGAATCTTATGCAGCTAAACTATTAATTTTATACATTGTATGGTAAAGTGATGTGATGTGATCACTCGATCTAAATGCTTCAGTTTATTACCAAACTTTTAGGATTCAGGGTTAAGATTAAGGTTTCCTATGAAGTCATTTTGACGTTTCTGGAACAATGGGTTTAGATGGTAAAAATTTGCAAAAATTACCTCACTTGGGTTTCTTTATAGCGACGTCGCTGGTTACTAGACATTTTTCTTTGTGTCCAGTTTTACTGCATTCGTATACATTTAGAATCGTGTCGATCTCGAAAGAAATATGACTTATGGACCAACAAATAATTTTAAAAAGTCATTATACAATAAAGTATAAATTATTCCTAAAAATTTAAACCTTCTACATTCCTGCATCAGATTTTTGTCTAACTACCGACACAAAATACTGTAATTTTCTGGTCCTGATTCCTATAGCTCATTGCACGTTTCCAATTTCCCACTTTGGTTCCACCCAATACATAAACATATTCGTTCCTTTTTTTTCCCGCTTCAACACAGCGTACAGTCTCAACACAAATTCGTTCCACAAAATTTCTTATTACCCCCTTTTACTGTACGTTTTTCCACTCGTGTTCGCTTATGCTATCGTTAAACGGTTCGAAATAAGCGAGTGAAATGTACGGACACGTGGTCTCCGGTAATTAAAAGTGGTACTAAAAAGGCACTCCGATTCTTGCCGACTCGTTTAACTCTTTCGTTACACCTCTTTTTCGAACTACGGTCGTAAAGTTAACAGGGCAGCGAGAACATATTGGCGCACATGTGCCCGGCCGCTATAAAATATGGTGTCTCGCGATCGATATTTAACTAATTGTTGGCGGACGTTTAATGAACTATTAAATGGAAGAAACGTTTCGAGGATTCGTCACGGTTTTCAGTCAGGGTATACGCGTTTAAAGTTAATACATATATTATGGTGGTTCTCTCGTGTGTACTGAGATGGATGTTGTTGAGTGAATGCGAAGGGCAGACTGGGAGAGTTGAGGTAGTAATCTTTTTAAAGCACGTGTTCCCTCTTTTGAATTATGGAAATAGAACGGAGAATAGGTCTAAGACGGAAGTTAATAACACACGTTCGAGTTCCCAGCAGTTCTTTTGATAATAAACAAGCGTTTGGGTATTATATTGTGAGCACGTAATGTTGATATATGAGTAAAACGGAAATATCATTCTTTATGCTAATGAAAATCTGTTTATATTGCTGTTTTGTATATTATACAAAATTACTTTGGTTCTAAATGAAATTCTTTACAAACAAATACGAATCGTAACTTTATTTTTTATGTCCTACATGATCGATGATCATAAAGTGACATTTTACATCTTAGATACCGGGGCAAAAACTGCTTCTTGCTTCAAATATTTGTCATTCAAATTGTAAATTTTAAGTCATGAATGTCAATTATTGGCGATTAAGGTAATAAGTTTGACAATTAATTGTCTGTTCTGTCACTCGGGAATGTCAATTATTGGCGAGTAAGGTTATAAGTTTGACAATTAATTGTCTGTATTGTCACTCAACTCCGAATTGTTTGTATTGTTATTCAACTCCGTAGATACGCATGTCACTTGATAACGTCAAAATATTTATTAATGTTATTCAACCAAAGGAACAAAACCATTGTAGGACATAAAATTTTGTATGCACCTTGGGCATTACTTGATGTTTATATCCTCGGGCGACTTAAAAACCTCGAGGGCCGACAGGCCCGAGAGGTATAAATTATGAACAATTGGGACGCTCCCAGAAAAGTAAATTTGAATACCAAATAATGCATATATTTCAACACAAAACAGCAAAAATTACTGTGCTCAGATAGTGATGGTGATACTGATTTTGTCACAAGAGATGTGAGATATCGCTTCAATTTGTTGTTTTAATAGATTCCAAACCAAGAAGTCTGCGTAACGCAAATCTAAGACGTGATGGAGACGTTCCCGGTTCGTCATCTGCAAACAAAAAGTGCTTTAAAATGTCCATATAACATTTTGTGACAAAAGAAAAACTGAAATAAGTGTAATTATTCATTGAAACTCTCGTAATTTTTCGCTGAATGTACATTTAATATTATAATATCGTCTTTAATCAAATAAAAAAAAACAATTGAAGCATCCCACAAATTTTATTTTGCTGAACAATATTGCTGTTACTATTGGTGTAAAATTTTTTTTTTTATTATTATTCAATAAGAGCATTACAATCTAGTCATGATTGACTAATGAGTAACTTAATTCTAACTTATTTTACTAGTGTAACTTAACCTAACAGGCACCCATCGATCTCTCTCAGTTAGTCCTGGTATACTGGGCACGTTTTTCTTGCGCACTACGTAGCACTGACTCTGTTTTTGGAACTAACACCTACAACCAGCACTTACTCTGCTTTTATCACTATCTCACATTCACACTAACTCAAAAGGCTTCTTTCTCTTGAGTCTTCTGACTAATGCGGTGTTGTCGAGGAGCTGGATGGCCTCAACGTTCACGTGATGGTGAAGCCTTTCCTCGTGACTTCTTGCTAATTTTTGGATTTCGTTGCAAACAAACTCCATTTTAAGGTCCTTGTGGAGATCATCATTCCTAATGTACCAAGGCGCATTGACAATGCATCTGAATACTTTATTTTGGAAGGTCTGGACAATTTTAATGTTGCTTTTTTTGGTGCAACCCCAGAGTTGAGCACCATACGTCCACACGGGTTTTAGAATTTGCTGGTACAAGAGAAGCTTATTATGTACTGACAGCGTAGAGTTTCTTCCTAGCAGCCAGTACATCTCTCTATAACGGATTCCTAGTTCCTCACTTTTCTTTTTGACATGGGCTTTCCAGCGGAGCCTGGCGTCTAATGTCATGCCGAGATATTTGGCTGTGTTTGCGTACGGTACTATTTGGTTATTAATAGTAACCGGGATGTGTTGTATTTTCTTGTTCGTGAAGTCAACATGTACTGACTTGAGTTCGTTCAGTTTAATTCTTTTTTCTTTGTCCAGACCTGAAAATGACCAATAGCTGTTTGGAGTTTTCTCGTCGTTTCTTCATTGCTGTTCCCAACAGCTAGGATAGCCATGTCGTCAGCAAAAGTTGCGACAGTATTATTTTTTAGTGCTGGGAGGTCGCTGGTGTAGAGTAGGTAAAGGACCGGCCCTAAAACACTACCTTGCGGCACTCCTGCTTTTATTTCCTTAAGGACACCTTGTTTGACTCTAAAGTATCTCTCAGTCAGGTAAGATTTTAATAGTTGTGCAAACTGTTTTGGGAGAATACTTCCTAATTTATTGTTCAGTCCTTCATGCCAGACTTTATCAAAAGCCTGTGCCACATATAGGAAGACTGCAGAACAAACCTTTTTTTCTTCTAACGATTTTTCAATTATATTGGTTATTCGATGTATCTGATCAATAGTAGAGTGCTTATCCCGAAATCGGAACTGATGGTCTGGAACAAGCCTTTTGCTCTCAATTATTGGCTTCAATCTATTGAGTAGTAATTTTTCGAAGATTTTTGACATGATGGGCAGCAGAGAGATAGGTCTATAAGACGTTGTTTCATGTGGTGGTTTCCCAGGCTTCAGTATCATGATCACCTCTGCTACCTTCCACAGTTTGGGAACATACCTTAGTCTGAAGGCAGCATTGATAAGATTTGTAAGCATAACTATGGCCTTCCTTGGAAGTTCTTTAAGTACCTCTCCAGTTATTAAGTCATAGCCTGGGGCTTTTTTCCGATTAATGTCCTTTTTTATTAAGTTCTTGGTGTTATAAGACAGAAATAGTGCGTCATCTCGGAAGCCGTTGGAAATACTCATATTTTAATAACAATTTTTTGAAAACGTAGCAAATTGAAAGCACTGAAACCTTTACACCTAAAAAATTGACGTTTGTTTTTTTTTATAAATATTCACATTGTTAGATTACTAAATTGTGTATGGTAACAATCATAGCATGTATAAAACGTTCCGAAATCGACTACCAACGGATTTAACCACCATTAATGATCTTCAATTTGACGCATGTTAGAAAATTATAGAGCGACATTTAGAAAAGTTATAACATTTTGCTAAAGCAGAACAAAGTAATGTTCAGTTGAAGCCACACAACATAACTACAATATCGTTATTTGGGGGTTCTTCACCTCCGAGCAAAACATTTTGCATTCATGAATAGGACTACCGCATCTAATTACCTATAATTTAGTATATGGTGGAAAATTATATAATAATTTTTGAAAAAGTTATAAAGATGTTATCACAGCCAACCAAAATATCAACTCCCTCCACTTGGTGTCATACATAATATCGTAATGTGGAAGCTTTTCAGCTTTTATTGTAATCATTTAAAGTGAAATCCCAATCAATTACCTACAATTTGGCCTAAGAGGAAACGATTTAAACAGTTTTTGTAAAAGTTATATAAATTTTTCTGTTTGAAAGATATGTAATTTGTACCGCAATACTCAAATAAGTAGTAGACAAAATTACTGTGATTTAGGGGTTGTATGCCACAAAGAAAATTTCTCAGCGTTCATGAGTAAATACAACGATTAATTTCCTACAAATTTGTGATATGAAGCAAACATATGTAACAATTTCTTTTCCATTCCCTATATATTTAATTTTTGTAAAAGTTATAACAATTTTTCTGTAGCGTTATATCTGAAAGCTTGCATAGAAAGTATATACAAATGATTGTCATTTAAAGGTTGTTTGCTACAGAACGGGAAATACTGACTAACTAATTGAGATAGGTAGTCTATATTTTGACGTATGGAATATCGTCGTTCAGTAATTTTAAAAACGTTATAAACAATTTTCAGCAATCAACTTTGCGTTTCTTTGGCTGTGGATACTTAATATTGTTACAATACTAATCGGCTAATCGCTCTGTTGCCTGTTAGCAACGGAGTTGTCACCCCTAAATCATCATTATATTGTTAATCTCTCCATAAGTATCGAAAAGTAGTAAAATGAAAGCACTTTTCTTGGCAAAGAACATATGACTTGAGGCCTTTTTGGATTTCCAAAATTCTACCATTTGCAAGTTTCAAAGCTAGATGTGTTCTACCGATCAAAAATAATACTTGATTCACTAGTTTGAGAATAATCAATCAATCTTTTGATCTGAGTGATTTGTTACTGATATAAATTCCAGTAAGGGAATTTTAGCCGGGACATAATACCAAACCGGCCGGTACGCCGGGATCGATGTCCCAAACCGGGACTGTCCCGGTTAAACCGGGATGTATGGTAACGCTATAGATAAGAAACATCTGAACCCAGATTCGTGTTCAGTTGTTACACTTTGCAATTTTCCCGCAACTTAGGCCAATCACCGAAGCTGAGGGTAGACTACACACACCCAGGAATTTTGTCGAATTGAAGGAATTCCAACCCCCTCCCCCTACATCAAACACATGTCGCTATGACCAGCACTTTGATGCATAGCCTGAAGATGAAGTAATAATTGTTTCGAAACATTTAGCCAATGGATCAGTTTATACAAAACCAGATGGGAAAACTTCACTTGACTTTTATTACAATTATATTTTCTATAACTTATGTTTCTAGCTTTGATCTAGTTTGATCTATTAAGGTTTGTCGAGTAGCTAACGGATCAATATCTGCATTTTACTTTCTTTAACACAAATCATCTGGTTCTTTGTGGTTTCTTGCTTATCGAACAATATCAATATGGTATTTAGGTGCAGAAGACGTGTGTACAGTTGACACTGCATGCTGTTATTGTGTGTACATACCAAGATTATGTTCTAGTTATTAAACATTAATTAAGTGCCCATAATTACTCCACAGGGTGTTGCAAACTTTGACCACCAAAAGTCAAAACATTATTTTGGTTCTTAAGGTACCAATAACCAGCTTGAAGACTTTATTGCCGTTGAGCGTATATTCATGGTATTAATTTAAGTTACAACATTAGAGTGTGTACAGTTGTGTTATTGTGTTTATTGCCGACCGATAATTTAATTCTAGAATTTTAACACTTGAATTTTGTTGTCAATGTGTTTTTATTATTTTTTAGTCTGATATATTTATGTAAAATAATGCCCATTTGCTTCTTTGTATGCACATACAGATTAGAGAGCACACAGATTATAAATTTTAGGTGACGGCTTCATAATCCGTGTTTCTTTTGAAACTTTGTCAAGCGAAGAAAACAACCAGTTCTGCTTTTCCTTTTCTTACAGCTATATCGAGTATTCTTCCACATAACCACCCCATATGTATTATGATATCGCATGATATATGTACATGTTTAAAGCACCAAACACGCAAACGAGAACTTGCTAAACTAGTTATCCTTTCGTTCCGGGCTACGCTCCTACCTTTCTTTCTCTGGTGACTTTAAGGGTGAACATCCATAGCAGATATTCTCAAACTTATACAGTTATTGTTACGAGCCGCCATATTTTGTTCCTATTCTACTTACTATCCTCTTGTCCCATCATATGTTTCCCATATACCTACCGAAAAAGCCGGTCTATTCACACGAAAAAATAGCAGATCGTGTCGTTTCTGTATATCGTTCACGTTTCTAGGTGTGACGAAGTATTTTTGGGGTCGAAGCTGGATACTTTTTAGTTAAATTTTCGTACGTGACCATCGCGTATATCCAGAGGATGAAGCCGTTGAATTTCTAGTGTGTTGCGCACGTTCGATGGACTCACCTTGGACATTAAGAGCAGCGACATCTTTTGTACGAATAATTTGACGTCCTGGCTGTCCAATTCATGTACTGGTCAGGATGGTGGACATTAATTTTGATGAGGAACGTGTGCATCTGTTATTTTTTCGTTGATGTTAATTTGTGGGGGTTCGTTTTGTTGATGAGGGGTTGTTTGTTCTTTTTTTATACAAAGAGAAATAAATACTTCACTGTCAATGTGCTTCCATCTAAGTAAATGATTAGTTTGCTATATTTTCTTGAAAAGAGTAGGTATAGATATTCGATTTAGACGATGATAATACTGGATTGAATAAAAATTGCTAATTGCTTTTTCTAGATTTTCGCCAACCACTGAGCAATTATGGCATCTGAAAAGTTTCTGTGAATCTGAAGTATTATTCTACTGCTGTAGAGAATCCATGAAGTGAAATTAAACAAAAGGTTCGTTTTAAGTTTAGAGTAAGGATTATCTACAGCACAAACAAATTCTCTTGGACCTACCTTTCAAATACCAAAATGGTAAACTTTATAACCGGCCTAAAGTTTGAACTCAACTCCTAATTTAAAAAGCATTTATAGCTTTTGAAATTAGGAGCTTGCCCGTAAATGCAAAGTTATTCAAATAAAGCTGTTATGAATTAGTTTCTGAAAAAAATTAGGCAATTGTCTGAAATTAGTAGTAACCGAATTAATGGTTGTTGTTTTTTTTTTGTGTAATTATAATGTCTGTTTAATTACATATATACTTACCTATTGATATATTATCATTATTTATGCTATAATATGAAAAGAATGCAGAAATACACCACGTTATATCAGAAATAAAATTTGTTTCTTTTATTATACAAGTAAAATATTTATTTTCAGTACTGGTGAAATTGTCAAAAAAGTTAAATCATAAATTAAAGTAGAGGAAATTCTGAATAACTAATGTCTACGACATTTGTTTGGTAAAATTAATAGTTTAGCTGCATGAGGAAATTGTATTTGATTGAGATCAGTTGCTTGAACCACATCAACTCCAACCTAAACACAATGTATCTATTTCCATTTAGCGAAAATGAAATGATTACTTTATTTAACAGGTGAAAAAACAAAAAGTCAGCAGGTCCAGACGAATTTCCTTGTACTCTGCTAAAAGAATGTAAGCACCAACTTGTTGAACCCCATAACATGGTTAATAAATAGTTCATTTCTACTAGGCCGATTTCCTAAAGATTTCAAGACGGCACAATACCTCTATTCAAAAAGGGCGACAAGGCCACACTCGGTAACTATCGTCCCATATCCTTAGTTTCTAGTCTGTATAAACTTTTTGAATACGCAATGTTAGAAAGGATTCAAAGTTTTATAAATAAGCACAGCTTAATTGGTAATCACCAGCATGGTTTTTGTAAAAATTAATCTACAACTACCGTTGGATTTGTACACAAAATATTGAGCGGCTGGGAGGAGCGATTGGTGCCGACCGCTTTCTTTTGAGACTTAAGCAAGGCTTTTGATTGTGTCCAGCACGATCTCTTGCTAAAAAATAGAATTCTTTGGATACCGAGGTGTAGCACTTGGTTGGCTCACATCCTATATCTGTGAAAGATACCAATTCGTACAAGTAAAATACGTTTCAGCCGGTTGTGTACAAGAGATCAATTCTGCCATTCTTGCAATGACTATAGGTGTACCACAAGGCTCGATCCTGGCTCCGCTGCTGTTCTCCCTTTTCATCAACGATATTGCGTTTTTTTTTTTGAGGTAATACTTTGTCGTTAATTACGCTGATGATACTACAATTTCTGTAGCAAGGGACAGAAACGACATGGACGATGGCGCACGGCTCTGCTTCGATAGGGCATGCGACTGGTTTTCTGCGAATTCCCTATCGCTAAGCGCGACTAAAACTAAGCGTCTTAGTTTCAAAAATAACTATGGGGAGACGCATTGTAATAC
Organism: Melinopterus prodromus; assembly: GCA_964023965.1. Classification (NCBI taxonomy): domain Eukaryota; kingdom Metazoa; phylum Arthropoda; class Insecta; order Coleoptera; family Scarabaeidae; genus Melinopterus; species Melinopterus prodromus. The sequence continues at coordinate 35,970,039 of OZ030396.1, read as the reverse complement.
TAACCTAGACGACCTCACAGTGGGCACAGAACAGTCCATAAAATTTCTGGGTATACAAGTAGCAAACACCCTAAAGTGTTTGATAAGATACTTACGAAAGATATTGAATCTTGACATTTTAAAACTTATATAGGTATTACACCGAAGTACAGAGTAAGCTTGCATACGGGATAATGCTGTGGGGTTCGTCAACAAGCGCATCATGTCTGCTAACAGCCCAAAAAATAACGCTGAGGTGTATGATGGGCATACATAAAACAACCTCATGTTGTCCAATATTTAAGAGTCTGAGAATAATGACTTGAGGCAACATAAGTTAGCCTCATTTTCACCGATTGCAGCGCCATCTGCAATGAAATTGATATCGTCATCTTATTTCTCCCTTTGAGTCATACAAGTTTATTTAAGACACTTTTATCGTACCATGCATATTTCACGAGATATTTAGGAGTCTCAAGTTAAAACGACCACCCGGTATTTGTGTACTTTTGATTTGTAAATTGTTTTAATTGACGAATGACATGCGAAAATATGTAACATATAAATATCGCAAATAAAATTATTATTATTATAATTATTAACTAGTTTTATTTTTATTCAAACGCGATCGATATCGATCAAATATAATCTCTCGCAGCTAAACTATTAATTTTATATATAGTATGATAAAGTCATGCGCCTGGTCACATCAGATTTTTTTAATAATGGCTTGAATGCGTAACTTCCATTTGAATTTTTTGAAATAATTCTAAATATGATTTTTCTAAATGCCGTATTTGACGGAGTTATGAGCGATTTCAAACAAGAAAATCCATGACGCAGACTCAGATTTTTTTAGCACATTTATTATGGTGTTCAGGGCACCAGATAAAAAGTGTTTACTTACTTTCAGATTTACTTTTTTTTTCAGGATTAAAACCTAATATGCCTGGGTAAAGTACTAGTTTTAAGAACTCGGATTCAAATTGATGGATAATCTTTTAGGTTAGTTTCATGTTGAGCATCTTCTGCTCACTACTAAAAAATAACCACTCAATTGTCATAACCCATTTCAATTTATTTCAATAATACTTAATAACATTTACCAATCGATACAAAAGTACATTTTTAAAATACAATCTTATTTTATTTTGTCTTCTCTACGAAGACTTACAACTTTAACCATTGATAAAACATGTATCACCACGCAGAGAACACAAATTCTAACACCTTCATCCGTCAAACCCGAAATCGAGAAACTAAAAAACAAAATACTCGCCGGCAACAAACGAAATTGACTTAATGGCGGCAATATTGTGATCATAGGCGGTGGTCGGCCTTTTGTACCATTCCGCCTTCCCGCAGAGCGAAACAATATCACGCTGACAGACAAATTATATCATTTCGTGTCCGCGCAGGTATGATTGATGCCACAAACCGTCGAGGCCCCATATACAAAAGGTATATAGCGAAGCCAGTGTTGCTCTGTTCAGGCGAGCGCGTCTTGCACCCCGAATTTATGACTGTAATTACCTAAACGCAATAATTATCGCTCCGAGCATAAGAAAAGGATTACGCGGACCATCAGAGGGGATAAAGCTTGCTTGGAATGTTCTGTTGTCATAAATCATACAGGACGAATGTGATTAGTCTGTAAAGGGTTTTATATCTATAGGGGGAGAATTGGTGCTGTACTAAAGTGCATCTTGGAATGCGCTGATGGTCTTTGGTTGTTTTGAAAAGGTCGTTGATGAGGATTATTGTAGTGAAACTTTTATTGAACGCGTGAAGATACAACAAAATAAACCATACATAAGTAATGAATAGAATAACTTTGTCTAACTTTGTCTAATCTTTGTCAATGTCTCCAATAAGACATTGCATTGCATGAAAATGCGACGTGTTTTGTTTGATGATCTGTGGTTGGGCCTCTTAAATTTAGATTAATAATGGTCCGATACTCCGATGGTTGCTAACAATATTATGTCAAGTCATGAAAAGACAAAAAGGGTTAAAGAAATGAATAACCCAGCAGTGAATGATTAATCTTGTTATTTCGCAGGAGGTGTGACAGTGTGTCTTTGTCACACACGTTGGACCTCCAAATAGATTTTCCTGTCTTTCAATTTAGAGAGATGCGATAATTTTTGGAGAAAATCTAAGTAAATCTGAATAGATAATCTACAGTGAAGCGCTGTTAGACCAAACGATCAGAGGGCAATCTGGTTGGACTTAATATTCGTTCTTTGTATGCTGGGGTACGTAGTACCTTCTTATTTTCACTGACGGTAAATGAATTTTATACACAAACGTGCAATTTATAGGAATAAAAATTAAACGAATACAGCCACAATCGCATTACAAGTTTATCACATTACATTACATTTCTGAAGGGTATTATAACGTACAAAAATTATTGTGATTTCTTGATATTTTTCTCGATTTGTTAAAAAAAAAAACGTTTACTCACTACACAATCTAGGAAAAGAAAAAAGAAACCATTGAAATGATACCTTTTGTGACAAAATCAATGTTGATCTGTGGTATCATCTGTACATTGTCATCAACACTTTTTGTTATATGGAAACACCATATTTTTGGTACTAATATTGATAGATCTGTTAATTGTCTTATCGGTGATTTACAAAATTTATGGCTATAGATAAGAAAGTTTTTGAAAAAATCTGATGTGGCCAGGCACATGACTTCATTATACTATTTATAAAATTAGTAGTAAATTAGATTCTATTTGATCTAGAGCGGTCGTATCTGCATTGAAATCAAGCTAGTTAGCCAGGATTTGACAGATAGCTTAATACAATAAAAAGTAGTTCGATTCCTTATTTTTGTTTTATTTTAGCAATCGCTACATGTTTAATGTCCTACTGGGCACTTCTTCAAACGCGCTATAGGAAATGAGATATAAATTACATAATTGACAATCAAATCAAACTCCAAAAAACTCAATTGTAATTTTAAATACATTTTGTCACGCGCGGCCCGTGGAGAACATAAAACAACTTACAAAGGTCACAAACAACGGTATATGAGACTGTAGACAGATTTTTTAAAATATATTTTTACTATTGACAGTAGGAATTGTCAAAACATCAGCGTTTGACACTTCCTACTGACATTAGGATGAAACTGCTTGTCAAATCTTGGCTAACTGAGATGCAGACACGACCGATCCCAATCAAATAGAATTTGCTCATGCAGCTAAACTATTAATTTCGCCAAAAATTGTCGTAGACATAAATTATTCAGAATTTCCTCTACTTTAATTTATTATTTAACTACTTTGGCGAAATTACAGAAATAGCAGCTCATTTGGAAAATTATTTAAAAATGCTAAGAACATCCAGTTCCTTTGGATCCTTTTGAACCAACAGCTTTTCAGCTCTAAGGTTAGTAATGAAATTTCTAAATCTGTTTCGTCTCGATACCTTTAGTGGTTTCAATGGGTTGGTGTGTTATAAATTTACAAAAATTACCAAAATGTGCATTTATACCCCATTTCTTATACGAAAACCTTGCACCTTTAATTCTACCAATGTTTGCATGTACCGGCTGTTACCAAAACTATGAAAAACTCTTAAGAGTAAAGTACCTTTATTTTACAAGATATCCAAAAATGTTATATGAAGAAAGTGTTTAGAAATATTAGAGAGCATTAAATACGAATGTATGATCTCCTTCATCGTTGCATGAACACCCGGTATACGAAACGTCAAAGGTGACTATAATTTTCTATTAATGCCTTCTAATATTGTGAAAAACTTTTTCAAACAATATTTTGGCAAAACTTTGAAAACGAAGGTACTTTTATGTCATTTTCATTATTTTGGCAACACGCGGTATATTCAACAAGCAAGTACTTTTAAGAAATAACATTTTGGCTTATCTTAGGTCACGAATTTATTTTATTCTTCTGCATTTTTTATAGTTTTGGTAACACCCGGTATTCTAATATTTGCATTTTAGGTTTAAGAGAATCCAGACGCTTTTACTACAATAAAGTTTTCTGACAAATTGATAATAAAAATGTTAATTGTCAATAAAAACACGCGGTATATGCATTGGAGAAGGTGATTATAATTTCGTATTTGATGACCTCTAATGTTTCTACATACTTTTTTCATGAGTTTTTCATGAAACTCATGAGCTTTGGTAACACCCAGTACATGCAAGGAGATAACTACAATCTAATATTTACAGTTTTAGGTTTAAGACAATCCAGAAGAATTTAAGAAGAATAAAAATTTCGGAAAAATAAAAAAAATAAGTTGAAAAATGTTGCTATTAGTGTCCAACTTTCTGCCGGACACGGTATAACCCGAACGTGAAATATATTTATAATAATCAAAATATGACAGGGAAGGAGACGTAATATTTGAGAGACAACCTTTAATTTGGAATTGTTCTATAATAAGAAATGAACAAATAATTCCAGAAATCTGGAACAATTTGCCGGATACGTATTTTTCTCTCCGGTAGATGTTTATGTGTAGTTTATACCTAAATCAATTTCTTGACGTTTTCGTGATTGATCACCTTATTTTCTAGTAATACAATCTTGTGGTAGCGGTGAGCTGTCAGATATGACCGAACTATTTTTGATACAATAAAATGACGTTAAATCCATACCGACCCTATACAAACCAACAAATTTAAATAACGCTTACTGTAAAGACTGTAAAGACAGATATGCCAATAAAAGAGAAGAAAAAGATAATATAAGAATAAGAAAAAACTGTAAAGATAGAAATACCAATAAAAGTGTATAGGCTGACACAGCAAAGATTTAAAAACCTCAACACAATAAATAGTAAGTCACATTCCAAAACTCTTAAAAAGATTTTCTTTATTTGTTTATAGGTTATAACGTTGTCTATTCGAAATTATCAGAAACTTTAAATGCACTACATTCAAAACGACGAGCAGTTATCTAAGGAATGAACGCTCGTTCATATCCGGTTATCTAACCGTTCCAGTTCGAAATACCTCGCAGGTAAAGTACTTAAAAGTGTGTCGCCAGATTAGGCTTTTGTCTACATGTAAAAAGACGGACAAGAACCATACTTCCTCATAATGTCAAATGACTCGGCGATAACACTTACAATGATTCAATATCCTGTTCAGTTTTAGTGTGTTTACGTCTAACTAGCAGATACATACTATGTAACTTGAATGTGTATCTTACATACTTGAAGAAATATTGAATAAGTTAAACAGTTATATCAGAAATTTTTTTGTTTTTTTATTTATTGTTTTAATTATATAAAGTTTGTAAAACCTTAGACAAAAGATTTGAGCAATACGCAATACAATTCCTGTCATCTCTTAGCGTAACAACGAAACTTTTATTATTATTTCGCATGTCAAATGCTAAATAACACAAATTATAGCATATCCGTGCAGTTAATAACATGCGACGTTCATGTATCGTCACGAATGACGTTGCTTGTGTTCCGGAGGATGTTGGAGTTGACCGGAAATCGAGGGTCTACCTGATTGTCCGCAGCGCTGCAGAGCGTGCGATATGATACGGCGTTCTGCATTGCGTTGTGATTTATTATAGAAATGTTAATAAGGTCGTAATGAGTGTAGGAAGGAAGTAGGGTTGGCGTTATGTGCTGTGTTTTGAAAAATGTCAGTATAAAAGGGGTGGAATGGACTATTTGGTGTTTCCTGGAAAAAATAATGTGGAGACTTGTTGAATGCTGTCAAGTGTATCACATTAAAAAGTCTCGTTTTTAAAGTGAATTTGCTATTTGTGTGTAATATAAATGAAACAAAAAGCCGACGTTGAAACTAAATTATACAGTAATCTGATAATAACAGTCTTCTGCAATCTAGCAGAAAGTTTGTGACAAAGCAACTGCTCTGATTTCTACGGTGTATGTATGTATGTATGTTGCTGTTCACTTTCATGTACATTGTACTTTTATGTGTCAAATAAGTAATAGTTTATTGTGGAATGTAAATGTTTATATAATTTAAATTAAAAGTAAAATCAGGCAATTAAGCGAAATCGTACAACAGGATGTTCCGGGCAAGAGTGGTAATGTTTAATGAGTCATTACTAGATAAAAAAGGCTAATGTATCTACATGGATGTAATAAAAGTTGTCTTTAACTACGTTTAACCGTCTGTGATTTTGAATAAAAATAGAAATTGAAACCAAAATAACCTGGTTTTAAAAGAGTTATCCTATGATACCTCACATGTCCTACTTTATTTATGCTATTCAAAGTTGGTACCCATGTCACCATAACCACTAGTTTTATTTGACAGATTTGAAATGCAAAATCCTTCATCTTGCTTTTAAATACTTTTACACACATAAAATGGAATACTAGAAACCAATGAATCTGCTTCCAATAAGTAATTGGTGAGCTCCAATATAAGGAATTAAATATAGTATTCAACCAAGAAATATTTTATTCAGTTTAAGTTAAACTGATCAAATGTTTAGAATGAATATAAGATCTGTCAAAAGGACTATGACGCACTTCTGATGAAAAACAAAATTTAATCAAATAAACAAAGAAACCATTCAAATCAAGCATTCAAAATGATCAGAAAACATCACCTTGGTTCAAGTAAATAATTTCTATATTTCAATAATAAATAAAATCGATGTAAATATTTTATTAAATTGATTTTATTAAGAAAAAGTTAATTGTATAATCATATGATTCTAATGATTAAATGATTAGTTTAATTCTAGTAACATCTTTACTTGTTAGGCGTGAGGAGATGAAATCGTAAGGAAATTAATATAAAAAACATATTAATATATTGATTTCCGGGTGGAAACCGCGTTGAGGACTTTGAAGTAGTCAACGTTTCGCGCATTGTTGCAAGAGGTATCTTCAGGACTAAGTATCAAACCAAGTGCTAAGAAGAAACTAATGAACGAATGCAGTATGTAACAAATTTACCCTAAGGAAAGTGCAGTGGGTAACAAATTTACCCACTGCATTAGTTCCATCTTATCATCAACGATCACACTACAAACACCATACAACCTACAAGCGATGTACAAAATATTAATAAAATATATAAATATTAAATATTGTTATTGTAGCAATAAAATGACGTTAATTTTATTTGTGTTTTTATTCGGATTTCTGCTTATTGAAATTGTTTCAATATGGAGTAATTCTAGTAATTCCAGTAAAATGGCAATATGTTTTATTCTATAGTAAAATATGGCAAATGTTTAGCATTTTAATAACTACACTAAATGGACAATCTTTTAAAACAACTTGCCAGGTTCTTCTAGCATGTTAGCATTTTCGCTTAGATATGAATACTCAAAGTTAGATAAAAAGAAAAATAAATCATGAATGGGAGAGAACTTTTCTTTTCTCCAAATGTATAGCAGTGTTGGTTTGTGATTTATTTTGTACGCTGGACAATAGCTGTTTTTGGGTTGCGTGCAAAAGATTGGGCTTCCACTGCTTGACGTTGAGTTTTGGAACATCCTGTATGTAATTGTTTGAATTTAGAGTTTATTTTGAGTGTGTACGTGATTTATAGAGTCTTTTCATATTCGTAAAGCATTCAGATTATTCAGAACGTGGCATTCTGTTTTAAATTGTGTGAATTGCTAATATTGGTACCAATATATCACTCTGTACCAGTATCACAATATACAACATAACTATACTAAGTATACATCCCTACAGTTATTGTGAAAGCTAATAGGTACTATGAGAGCAAAAAAACGTACAGGTAATTTTTACACCATGTAATTCTAGCTTGTCAACTTGACAGTTGGTGCATGTTTCTCACCTATGATTAACGTCAGATTGACAGCGTATATGTATAAAAGAACCGTTTACAAAGCTACAAGGTGTACGACTTTTTTTGGCGTGCATAGTACATAGGGGTATGGGTTTTTCTTCTTTGTTTGCCTTACTTTGAACTATACAAAAAATATATTATCACCCTATATAATCCGAGTATTTTTTAAATATTAGACTAATTTACCCTGTATAGTAACTATTCTTATCAAACAAACTCGATAGTAAGAGCCAAATTAAATCTCAACATCATAACACAAATATAACCATTCTTTACTTTTCAATCTCCCAGGTTGTTAATTATTTTTTTGTTAGACACTAAGTATAATAAAAGTCACAAATTTGTATAAGAATCAGTTCCAAAATTCCAAAGAATTGTAGATTACGCATACATTATTCCCGCAACCCAGTGGGAGTGTATTGAAGAATTCCGGGGGTAATAAACACCCCTCGGTGGCAATAAATATTTTTCTTTTGTGCCCACCGAAACCACACGCATCTGTAAAGAAATTCGCCGACGTAGCCGTGCTGGTGGGCAAGACACACCCCGGTCACCAAAATACGACACCCTTGGTGGGTTTGACCACCACAGGCGATTAGTAAACGATATTCAATCCATTCATACGAAAGTCGTATTATTCGGGAAGATACTGCGTTTAGGGCGTTCCCTCAAAGAACGTTACGAATCGTGCTGAGGGTTTTGCAAATAGGGGCGCAGTTTTAGTATATTCGCAGAAAAATTTAAGTATTAGAAATGTTTTGGTAGGAAAATGAGCAATAATAAAATAACTTACGTACACAATTTCTAATAATGCACATATACTTATACCATTTTGCATATGTTATAGACTTACAACACAAAATCCATACTTTTGATGCTATTAAAGGGTATCCTACACGTTTTGTCTACTTTTCCATCATCCTTGAAACCAAAGAAAGGTCCGAAATATAATCTTTGTATGTCTACCACACAGATGACAAATTTAAAGGCGCCTACAAGAAAGGATATTCGAGCTAATCTGTGGCCTCATGGAGATGGGGTCAGTGAAGGAACACATTTCAACAACTTTCTAGAAAAAAAAAAATGATACCTTGGATGGGTATCTGAGTGGTTTGATGACAGTATTAGTGAAATAATTTAGTTTCGTCGTCGTGTTTAGTCATATTTATTGTAGTATTGAACCACTACTTCCGGTTACACCGTAGCTTATCAACGTAGTTTAGTTGCATGTAACATTTCCTATACCTAACGTGTCGTATTTTACCTTAATTGTTTTAATAAAAAAACGCAGCTGCATTGTTACTTTTAATTATTTATAAATCATCAGTTGGAAAAAGTTGACTGACACGATTATTGTAGAGGTAACATAGTATCTACATGTAAGCGAGTTCTTGACAATTTTATGTTCACTACGTCAAAATATAGAAACGTTCACCAGTAAATTTTTTCAAACCCTATCATATGAATTAAGTTGTATGAAAAAGTCTAGAAAATGTGTGTAAAATATCCTTACCTAAAACGTATTTTGACTGACATCAATCGATATGTTTTGAATTATAACAAAATATAAGAAACAATGCCATATCTAAAGTGCATCGGATAACAAAAGAACAACTCGAAGTCAACTGGATTTTATTTCAATCATGTCAGACTTCATGTCAGACTTAAAACCAGTTTTTCAATACTAATGCTTTTAATAGTAACAATAAATGAAATTAGGAAATGAAATCCAAAACTAATTAAAATTTGCCACCTACATGACTTTATAGATCGAAATGCTCTCTATTGCAAAACATTAGCAGGTTTGGCCAGCTAACTTTTTATTTAAATATTCAAATATTCGAACATATTTTTGATGACATAACTTTAAATGGTTTAAATTTACATACAAAATGTGCTAAAAATCAGTAACAGTATCATTCGCATACCAAAAATTGGGAAGGAAATAAATCTTGTTCCTCCATTTCCGTCCATTCTTTCGGTTTCGCATTCTTTTATATGTATTTCCAATGTATATTGTTTATTAGTGTATTTTGAAGGTCTGTAACTTTTAGTTTAGTCAAAGTAAGCTAAACGTCATAAATTCAGACACTGTCCTAAATTCCGACATATTTCTGATTGGTTGGATAATATAAGAAATCTACAACATTGAACTTTATTTTAGGACATCCGGTTTGTCGATTTTACATGTCACATGACAGTTGTCAACCCACAATCGTTTCTTATTCTACCAATGTCCCTAAAAGTTTAAGTGGTCTTGATAATTGAGTGTTATGTTAAAAGTTTATTTTTCCTTATAAGGCAACTGCGGTACCTTTGACTTTTTTTTACATCGCTACAGGATAACAGTAATTAAGAAAATTCTAATATTTATTTAGGCTGACTAAAAATACTTTATTTTTTACTTTATCATACGCAGTATGATGAAGTATTGTAATCGTGCCGAAAAAAAAAAATTGTGATTTTAGCGGTAATAGGTCTTTATGGGTCCCCTGAACATTTTTGACCAAGGTACAAAAAAATGTCTCTGTGTGTGTGTGTGTGTGTGTGTGTGTGTGTGTGTGTGTGTGTGTGTGTGTGTGTGTGTGTGTGTGTGTGTATGTATGTCTGTGTGTAAACGATTTTTGTGGCGACGATTCCGGAGAAACTACTAAAGGTATTGGGACGAAAGTTCATATTTAGAAGTTTTGTGACCAAACTTAGAGCTGAAAAGCTTTTGGTTGAAAAGGGTCCAAAGGAGCTGGTAGTTTATTCTGAGCCTTTTTGAAGGATTTTGCAAATGAGCAGCCAGAAGAGGAAATTTTGAATAATTTATGCCTATGACATTTTTTGGTAAAATTAATAGTTTAGCTTCAAGAGCAAATTCTATTTGATCGAGATCGGTCGCATCTGCATTGATATGAAATTATATAGTAACCAGGATTTTTCAAATTTTCGGTCTAATGACAGAACTGGTAGTGTCAAATGCTGATGTTTTGACAATATCTCACTATATCTACTGTCAATAGTAAAAAGATTTCATATTGTGATATCGTGTACGGTCCTTGCCTGACGGCGTCGGAGAGGCAGCGTTTCAGCGTGTCCAAACTGCATGTGTTCTGTTTGTTTTTGGTTTGAGGAAGTATGATCATGTATCGAATGTGCTGGGCGACTTGGGGTGGTTGAACATGGATAACACTAGGGTGTTGCATGCAGCAATATTGTATCATAAGTTGCTATCTACTAGGATCCCACAATACCTCATGCGGAAGATATGCTGTAGAACTGATGTCCATAACCTTAATTTAAGATTCGGGGTTTGTTTGCTTCACCTGCTCATCGCACTGACCTGTATAAACGGTCATTCTCTTACCAGGTCAGTCACATATACAATGATCTCAGGGAAGATTTGAAAAATTTATCGTTAAACAGTTTTGGAGGAAAGTTGAAGCGTTGTCTGTTTGCTCAACAGGGGGCACTTTAGGCATCGAGCACACATTGGAGGCTTTTTAATTATAATTTTTTATGGGCAGGTGCGATGTTTTGTTGAGTTGGATTTGCTGCAAGTACGTGTAATTAGACTGTAGAGTAATTGTTTTTGTTTGTTTTTGTTTTGATAAGTTATCAGAATTATTGTTATATTATTGATACAACTATGTCTTAGTTCTAGTTTGCGTTTATACTACCGAGGCCTGTGACAAGGATTAGATAAATTCGTCATTTCAAACGATAGTAACTATTATTATTATTATTATTTATAAACTTAGGGGTGTCGGAATTAGGTACATGTACGTCCTTAAATCAGACATGTGTGTCGGAATTCCGTACATCGTTAGAAGTAAAACATATCACTCTATTGCTGTCTTTACACAAGAAAATAACATGTTTTACATTGTTTGCTATATTACAATTAAATTTATGCATTTTGTCCAAATTCCGCCACGAGTGTCAGAATTGACCTTTAATTTGTCAAAAATACAATGAAGCTAAATATTTTAAGAAAGTCGTGAAAACTGTTTCTCTTGTGTTTTTTGTGCACTCTCAATCTGTAGGCAAACGGTCTGAATTGGGTCTAGTCTTAAAGAAAATCAGTTTATCCCCAAAAACTAGACAGATTCAGAATCAGATTTCAGATTCAGATACTACGGTAAAATTGATGCCAGAAACAGTTTTTAGTTGTGCGATTTTGTTCATTGTTATCAATAAAGTTAAATGATTAAATTTTTGATTGTCCCGAATTTAGACAATCTTATAGTCTAATACCCTGCAACATATTTTGTTTTTATTTTCAATGGTATGTGCGAATCTTATTAGACTTACTAGACTTACTAGACTGCTGTATATGTAAACCACAAATAAAGTCCCGATATTTGTATCGACCAAAATATTAAATAATTTCTGAATATAAAAAAAAAACTAATTAACTTTAACTTCATTTTTGACAAAACAACATATTGGCGCCGATACTTAAAGGATATTCAATACTATTATCCCATTTCCGTTTTAGCTCAATCAATTACCCTGCCAAAATCCCGTAAACAAAAAGGTCCGAAATATAATCTTATCCTCGAGTCTCCCACATGGATGACAAATTTGAAGGCAGGCGCCTGTAAGAAGGGATGTCCGGCCTAATCTGTCGCCGCATAGGGGTCAGTAAAGGAATACAGAAGTGGCCATCGACAAAATTCCGGCTAGGATAAGATCTCCAAATGACCCGAGAAACCACTTAGGCGAGTCAGGCCGACACACTCTTGAGTCTGATCGGTGATTTTCAATACAGTCTCCGATGAATCTGCGTCTCTTTTTTTTTACCGGAGTACCGTATAGGTTGTCTTTGTCGCCGGGCTTGAGATTTGAGATGTGTGGTCCGAGATTGTGATCGTATGGTCGATTAAAATCCTGTAAATTGTTCAA